>APFE030467831.1:10487-67576 GCA_000404065.3 Pinus taeda | reverse complement strand
TGGTAGAACTTTGAGTGTGACTATTTTTTTAAGATGATACTCAATGAAGTTTGTAGGAGTCTTGATGGGGCTAAGGTGACTAAAAAGGAAAAAGCTTATTTTACTTATTCGGTAAAACTAAAAAGGAACTTGAGGGATTGTAAGTGAGGTTTTTTAATTTTGTACGGAAGGTAATTATTATAAAATCTAGTGTTAATGAATGGTTAAATAGTTTTATTTTCTCCGATTTGTATTCATTCTAAATGGTAAGAAATATAATAATATTATATATATATAATAATATATAATATATATATATAAATAATAGATTTATTATGATTTTCTTGACAAATTCAAAAGTTTAAGTTTGATAATTAGATTTTAGTATGTTTTTTATTGTATTTGTGGGGTATTTATAAGCTTATAAAATAACAATAGATATCTGTTATGAAGCATTAACAATGAGTAAGATTCTAATAAATTTAAATTTTGGTTTTTATTTATTTAAATATATCAAGGATGATGATTGGTAGAACTTTTGGGTGTGATACCAATCTTGGAAGATGATATTCGATGAAGTTTATAGGATTCTTTATCAATCTAATCTATGGGCTCAAATTAGGACATGATAATTTAATTAGCCCTTGTGTTCATAAACTTAGAAGCACATGACTATATATATATGTTGAAAATTAGATTTAAACTTGTTATCACATTAAGAAATAGAAAATGATTATTCATCCTAAATATTAGTGCTTAAGTTGCGTAAGTTAACTAGTAGAAAATATAAAATCTAAACTTCTAAATTGGAAAAAATCAAGAAAGCCTGAAACAAAACTATGATTTAATAAATCAAACAAGTAAAAGAAATTAATCACACTTCCTGAAAATAAAAGCACACTTCTTGAAAGTAAAGGCACACTTCTTACTTGAATTTGTTTGGAATATCAACCATGTACTAGTGTCCCACAAGTTGTAGTTTCTTTGAATTCGAAGGCATATAATCGTTGACTCTTGATTCTTGTACTTATTTATCTCAATTGATTTCAAGTATGAAAATAAACGACATATGCAAAAATGGAAATAATGCTTGTGTAAGTCTAGTTTGGTGGACTTGCATGCATTAGGACCTTTTCCAATGGGTGTACAATCCAAATCTTTTACATAACCCACCAAGAAGATTGTTTCTCAAGACATTTACTAATCTATGAAAGTGGGATCTATAATGCTTTAATGAAAAACAAGTTGACAAGCTATGCATGCACTAGGGCAATTTCCAATGGATAAACACTCTTAGTTTTTTACCTAGTCTATCAATAAGATTTTCTTCATGGGAATTAACTAATCTATGAAAAAAGACACAATATGTGCATGAAAAATAACAAGTATATGATATCTAACAAATCAATAAAACTAGTAACTTAAAACAAAGGATTATGCACAAATGTAGACAAGAGAAAGCATGAAAATGATTATATGAATATGTTACTTGAAATTTCACAAAAGTAAAGGTTTTCTTTCATACATATGTATAAGCCTAAAAAGACAACACATGAAAATATGCATCGTCATTTACAGTTATGGACAACAAATGGAAACAAGTGCACATGTTGATATAGTAGGGCCCCTCCACACTTTAGCTTGCACATTAAATGATACCAACTAATGAAAACTCACAAAGGATGCATGCATTATTGATAAAGACCTGTAAATTAGTGCTTCACTAATGAATTTTCTGAGTGATAAGTTTACAACACAAATATAACAGTCTATGGATTAAAAGGTTGTTTGGTAAACTTCACTAGCTTTGATTTTATACACAAGTTTTGAAACAAACTACTAAAATTTGTCTTCGTAGCTAACAAGAAACTATTCTAAGTTTTCATAGACTTGACAAATTTGGCCTTCTTGATGGCCAAGATTGTGGATAAAATTAAATTTTAGCAAATCTAGGAAAATTACTTGAGCAAATATGTGTTTTAGCAAGTAGAGTTTCCATGTTGACTAGACCTCTATGAGCCTTTTTTTGTGGAACTAGTGAATATCTCACCATCTCAAGGTCATGGGGAAAAAACCATGTCCCTATTTTAACCCAACTTTTCTACAAGTATCAAAATGAATGAGCATTTGCAAAAACTACTATTTTCAAGTAAAAATATAGTAAAGTGGATTTACAATGCATGCATTTTCATGAAATTTCCTAAATTACAAATACATAACAGTATACTTTAGGGAGTGATTTATTTATAAAAATGAGTTCAAAATGTAACAATAGTGGCATGAAATAGGTTTATTATGGTTGTTATATGATATTTTATCATAGCAAAATGTTTTCAAAAGAAAGGACTAACATATCCCCCATGATGAAGATATGGCATGTCCTTATGCTCAAAATTGTATCATTGTGCTCACAGTGGCCATGTTGTCCAATGAAGAACATCCACATTATCTCTTTGTGCTAAGTGTGAGGTTTGTCCTGTTTGTCTTAGCTTGCTCACTAGCAATCTAAACTTTAGGCTTTTGTTCTTTTCCTTCAATTCTTGTTTTTGTTGATACCAGTTGTATTCTTTCTTAGACACCATTAAATTTTTGTCAAGTTTCTTATTCTCTTCCTTCAATATTTCATTATCCTCCACCAAATTTAGGTTATTCCTCATGGGAAATTCATTCTATGTCTTGATATATCGTTCCAAGACTCATTTCTTCAATAACTCTTTTCTGAACCTGTTGTAGCAGCTGCAACACCCTCAAAAATTTTGGTCTACACTTGAATTTTGGAGCCTACTATGGATCCTATGATCCATCATTCCTTAGTCACTTATTGGTAAGCTCATGCTTTTAAGGTCCCTTCCTAAATCTTAAGAGTCATTCATGCTTTCATCTTTACATATCATATGTTATCTTCGGGCATGGGGATTATCGCCTGTCATGCAAAGGGAAGTTTGTTTTTATTCAAGGGGAAATGTTTGTGAGAATGAGTTATTCTCATCATATAGACATGTTTCACGCTCATTTCCAAATTTTCACGCACTATTGCACAAGTGTTTCCTTTATCCTCACAAAGTCTATCATTGGAGTCACATTTGTCGTAAGCTGCTGCAAAGGTTATTGCATTAAGCGAATTATGTTTTCATATGTTCTGGATGGTCTATGTTGTATCAATAAGTGTTCAAGTGTGTGATCATAGTCAAGTTCTATCACTATTCACATCGGTTCCGCTGATCCCATACTTAGCCAAATTCTGGAATATTCTTAACAACCTAGCCTCAACGAGCTTTCCTGAACTATGCACTTCGCATCTACAACCCTCAAGAATTTTCCTTACCTATTGGAATTGTGCAATGTCTAGTAATTCCAATCTCCCTTAGCATCATAAACTACATAGATGCTTCCCCCAGTGTCCTTCCCTCAGTTAGAACCCATTGTCTCTGGAAACTACACAGTTTTGTCCCGCAAGCATCTCAACTGCCCAGTCCACCTTGCGTCTTGAAACTGCATAAATGTGTCCTCCCATGGTCTTATCCCATAGTAGATATTGCCTACTTAAACTACACAATTGTGTCTCTTAGTGGCCAGTACGCGATTCTTTCCCTCAGTGAGGACTGTGTAGAAATTTCCCTTAGTCTGGCCTGAGTTGCACACTGCGCAATATTAATGATCAGGATTGACCCTTGGCGGCTTGAAATATGTAATTGTGAAATCACTTAGCCTTCTCTCTTGGGATGTTACTCAGTCCCAACCCAAATTATGAACCAAAGTGCATCATCTTAGACTAGGGGTTTATTATAATGATGTTGTCTTGTCACAAGTGGATCACACATACAATACTTCTACCAGGATATAACAAGATGATGAAGAAGGTGATGAATAAGGGGGACATGCTAGATGAGAGTCAAAGATTTGAGAAGAAAATATATTTATCATATAAGAATACCAAGGAACCCGAGGTAAGATGGAAGCTCAAAACCGCATGAAGACTCCATCTGATGCATAACCCTTTAAAGGGTAGGTATGCAAAACAAAATACATCTTATGAAATACACCTCTTAGTGTAGCATAAAGGACTTATTATCATTGTCATATCATTATGTCTTTAATGAGATGCATTGGTTGCAAGCACTGAAAGTTATTCCATGTGTTGTCTTTAAGTGTCTTTCTCCCTTTCAATTTTTGGAGAAATTGTCGTCTTTTGTGATGTTTGGTTATTATGTCATGTTTTCGAACCTTTCCTGGTGGTTTCGATGGTTTATATTTGTGTATTCGAGTTGTCCTATCCATGTAAGCACCTGCTCACACTCATACACAAAGTCCTGAGCATTGTCGCACAAGTGTCGTCATGGTTGTCCTAAGGTCTATCTCAAGTGTCGCACTTATTGGTTCTTGTTGGGAGACAATCACTCAGAGGGTAATTATTTGCTAGTTGTTCTGATGGTCTATGGTTATCATGTCGTCTAAGTATGGTAAGTGTGTGATCACAGTTTGATTTCAACACAATTCCATCTTCTTCCTTGCAGTTAGCCATTTTCAGAAATCTTCTCGACCAGTCAACTCAACTTCACTGGGCCCCAACTAAGTTGTGCATTGTACACTCTTAGCCCTCAATGATGTGACCTGTCTGGATGGAATTTTGCAGTGCATAGTCACTGTCCTCCAGGGTAGTTGCACTGCGCAATTGCAAAGTTCAGCAACCTTGTTGGACTCCCATAATTGCGCAGTAGTTCCTTCTAGTCTGGCTTGAGTTGTGCATTTCACACTTTCACTCCTCAAGAATTTCCCTGTCTCTTGCAGTACATAGAGAGCCTAGCTTCCCTTGGCCTCCAGAAATTCATAGAGTTATCCCCTAGTGCCCTCCCTCAACCAAAGCTCATTGCCCTACAAAACTACACACTTTTGGTTTCCAGTCCTCTCTGCTACCCAGTCCTCCTTGCCTCCGAAAACTGTGCAAAATGAATTCCTTTGACCTTACTTTGCCCCAACCACTCCTGACTTGAACTGCATAATCCTATCTCCTAGTGGCCACTGCGCAATTTTTCTCCTTAGTGAGGACTGCGCTCAAGAGTTCCTATGTCAATCCTGAGTTACACTCTGTTCAGCCTTAGTGATCAAGCTCCCTCACTACCAATTGGAACTGCACAATGCACAATCATTGAGCCTTGTCTCCTAGCCTATGACTTGTCCCAAGCTCAATTCATGAATGATAATGCGCCAACTTAGAGTAGGGAATTTTTGGATTGATGTCATCTTGTCATGAGTGAATTGCAGGAATTGGTATAGTCTCAAGTCATGGGGAGATTATGGAGAAGGAAAAGTAGGAGGGAAGCATGCTTAGAGACTCACTTGTAGTTGGACGAGAAAAGGATCTTATCAAGAATAAGCAAATGGAACACATGCATGCAACCACCTCTCAAGACCAAATATCATTGAATACCCTACATCATCAAGCTATGCGTAGCTGATGAGAAAGCACATCCAAGAACACATCCATCACTCAGCAGCAAAAATGGCTTGACATTGCCACCTCAGCAATGTCATGTCATGCCGTGTCATGATTTTTCAAAGGCCACATCACTATTATGAGCCATGTATATCAAATGTAATGTAAAGTGGAAGTCCAATGGGAACACATGAATATGAAGAGTCATGCCAGTTGAAAAGTCATAGGAAGTTGAATAGTCACGAGGGAAGCCAAAGAATCACAAGGGTCGAGCATCACCCCTTTGGTTATATATACCCCCTCATTGTATGAACAAAGGACTTTTCACCTTTTCTCCTCCCGTAAAGCATAGAGAGTTTCAATCATTTCTTTGAGGAGCAAGGAGTGGCTCTAATGTCCCACTACTAGGGCTAGGGATGTATGATGTAAATATGTGTCTTTGAACTTTTGCTTAATATATAATCCTTCTTGGGCCATCACTTTTCCATGAATTCCTTATGGATGTTTGTAAGATTATCGTGTGGGAATTTATATTTCATGTTTGTCTCACATGTACTAAGATAGTTGAACTATTTATGTTGTTTTAGTGCTTATATTGTTGGGAATGTGTTGTAACGCTTGTTACTGTTATCTCATCCTTGTGGACTAATCCATAGGATACTAGAGAGACCTCGCTCACTTATTGGTTATAATGACGGTCACATCTGTTGTGGACTATTCCGTTGGATGTTGGAAAAACCTTCCTAGTCCATGTCTGTCTCTCCCTGGGTGGTACTATTACCACTCACTAAGAGGCTCACTATTCTCCCACCTTTTATAGTAAGATAACCCAGACACAGTTACTTTGCACACTCACCAGGCACACTCACCTTTCTTTTCGAAGGTACCATTGCAACACTCTCATGCTCTGAAAGCTAGAGTTGAGGAAAATCTCTAAGCATATGGAAACTAGACCATCATATAGGATGGGACTCCTACAATAAATGGTGTGAGGTTTAATTGGGACCTCATATCAAGGAGATCCCCTAAATTTTGGTGGATCCAACACCATCAACATTTATGGTGCTAGAAGGAGGGCCAAACAATAGGCTGCACCCATAGACTCTAGTTTGAATCTCTTATTTAAAATGGATCTTCCCCAAATCATAATCCCAATTTGTTTCTCTAAAGAGATTAATTGTACCATACCTACGAAAGGTATTCATGACCTGTCCGAACTTAAGTTTGATGGTGAGGGTGAATCAAATTTTCGTGAACATCTATCTCAAGTTATTTGTCTTTGTGTTTGTCACCGAATATGTTTTGAAGATGTCATAGATAAACTTATCACCCTCAGATTTGAAGGTCGTTTTAGTCAACGGTGTCATAAATTACCCATTTCTTCTATCCATTCATGCGAGAAGCTCGACAAGATATTGCATAAAGCTTTCGATAAGTATAACCACCAAGATGTTATTGAAATAATTTTTAGTTTAATAATGAAGCCCGATCAATCAATTGAGGATTTTTATGATTGCTTCCTTCACCTCTGCTATGAAATTCCAGAAGAAAAAAAAGAAAAAAAGAAAAAAAATAAATAAATAAATAAATCAAACTCACATTTCTTGAGACAAGAGTTTAAGCACTTGGTTCATATCTCCTTATATGGTGAGCTTGAACCTCCTATTTTCCCTTCTTTACCAACTCTTGTGAATCATGAGGCACGTCAAATTTTAGAGGAGGATTTTATTATCCCTTTTGTTCCTTGTCCTCCTCCTTTTTCAATTCCAATGTGGGTGCCTCCTTGCGGTGATTGTAAAACTGGAAAATCTATGAATCAAATCTCCAGTACATCTTCTCATTCCTCTCCCGCTTTAGTGGAGGGAATTCCAGAATGGGCCATGAAGCCTACAATGAATACTCACTCCTCCATTCCACAAGAGAATGTCACCATTCACAACTCTGAACTCAAGGATGATCTAGATTTATGTTATCCTCTATCTTCTTCATATCCTAACTCTTTGTACAATGACCCACTTAATCAATTTTCTTTGCCAGCTAGCTCTCCACATTCTCTAGATTCTCCAGCTATTGACTCAAATTGTGATTAGGTACAAGGCAGTCACACTACGTAGGTAAAGGAGTAGAAAGGTGAGGGAACTTTCAATTTTTCCTCTTTGTTTCGAAATATTCCATGTCAAAACAATGATTTTCCATTCTTAAATGACTCTCAATCTACTAATATCAATGGAAAACCTAATACAATCAATTATTTCAATCAAACCCTAGCCTTGGTAAGTGATCATTCTATTGAAGCCCTGAAAATCGGGTCTACAACAAGGGGGATACCCACCTGGTTCGTACCTTGAAAGCAACTCCTTTTCTGTTTGGGATGGTAGGTCCGACTGGGGATAATGGGACCCGTTTCCCAATTTGTGTGTGTGATAAGGGTTGATGTTTCCTTTCCTAAAGATTTCTAAATAAAATGCTTTTAATCTAAGTCTAATTTAAACATGCAATTATATTCTAATGAATAGAAACATTTAATTCTAAAACTAACCCTGGATTTAACTTTTCACTTATGCGATCTAAAATAATTTCTAACAACAATTGGTAATAAAGATCATTCAATCTCTACGAGAAAAGAATTCGAAAAAACTGAATTGTTTCGTATAAGAAATTAGCTGAAACAATTGTGAGAAACATATCACATAATAAGTCATTCATACATTAAGCATAAATAGAATAGTCGTCACTGTACAAAAGTATCAAATGATAACTCAAACATTCAAGCCTTCATATATAAATAACTGAGCATAAAATATTACTTTGACATATAAGCAAGAATCATTAAGAGATAAAAGTACCATTGATAACGAGTTCTACTCATAAGCTTCAACAATAGAGATTTATCTCTTCCTAATTCAAAATCTACTAAGAGTACAGAAATGCATTTCAGTAGCAGACATTAAACAACAGATATCAATAAATCTTGTTACATTCATTCATCAAAACCTCCTCCGAGGGTGCAGAAGTGCATGGTCTGAGGAAACGTTTTTGAAAAATTTCAGGACCTCTTTCTTAATGCATGAGAGGGGTTAAAATACTACTAGCTAAATACTAAAAATAGTTTATTACAAAAATATAGGAGAAGGTTTAAATGACCGTCCTCTTCTAAGGAAAAAATAAATCAAAAATAAAACTAAAACTGTATCTGGAAATTAACTATTTATTTATCTTTTCTCTAAGATCGCAAGCATTCAGCATTGGCTTGAGGAGCGTCGATTGGCTGACCTTCGATTTTAGTTGCCCTGTGAAAACATAATCGGCAAGCGCTGGCACTATCTTTTAGGCAGAGTTCGTAAGGCATTTGAGAGTCATGCATTGACTATGCGGTCTAACCAAGTACTACTGATAAGTATCCCAATTCAACTTTAATTTCTTGATTGACTCTACTCTTTCCTTAACTTTTTGTCTCCAGCTTGTCTGGAGTTGTTGTGCCTTTGGGAAAAATCTGGGAGCGGTCTCTGATATGAGGTTTTCTCTGTGCAGGTTTTCATTAACATAGTTAATGACGTTGTTTGCCATTATAGTTGCTTCTTCTGCTTCCTGTTCTGCCTTCCTAATTTGTGCAACCCACTTATGAAAGAGCATTTCTTTGTGGGCTTCGTTGATTCTGAGTGCACCTGCTTTCTTTCCTTCTTCTGATTCCTACCAAGTCAAATAATCAGGAATTCTTTTGTAAATTAAATCATAATCATGTCACAAGTCCATGACTTGATTGGTAATTTTATCGCTCATCTCACAATGGGAACTCCAATGCAATATTCTTTGGCATAATGCCTCTTGTTATTGCAAGAGTTGGTCATTTAAGGCAAGGGCTTCTGAGATGAATTCTGTAAGCTTGGGATTATATCTATGCATTTCTAGCATAGCTTGCAATTGATTTTCTTTTTCGGCCAAATTGTTCTGGTATCCCAGCTGTATCTGTTGAAAATATTGCTATAATTTTTCTAACCTTTCCTTTGCTTCGTGGTGGGCACTGGCTTGTTGTAGTTATTGCTAAAAAACTTGTATTTGTTCTTCTCTATCCTCAAGTAATTGTTGTACCTCACACGCTTTATCAATGGTAGCAGAAGCATAGGCTCCTACGATTTGAGATAACTTAGTCATATTTTTAGTAGGGTCAGTGGTAGGGTCTTGCCAAAGGACGTCTAGCTGCTCTGCCTCAGGTGAGAGCACACTGTCTAGTTTCCTTTTCTTTCTTTTCCTTTTTACCACTACCTTGTGTTGTGGGCTATAAAATACATCTAGAGGAGGAATCTCCTCTATCTTAAGCATGATTTCAGAAGATGGGGTAATGGGAATATGCTCCATTTTTGGAGCATTGTTGACTGTTGAAATGACCATATCTTTCATTGTCTGCATTGTACTCTCGGGTGTCTTAGTGTTCTGCTCTTCAGTATTGATCAATTCGCTGAATGTTTCCCATTCTTTATCCAGCTCAGTTCTGACTGGCTTTGGTGGCTAGATGAGGGGAGGGGGAACCTTTACTTGTGGTGTAGTCAAAACCTATTGCTCTAGGCGCTCTTTAGATTGGGCAGTATCTCTAACTGACCCTTCACTTTTATTATGGTCGCACTTGGACCATTTAGAGCATTCTGGTGATTCCTTCCTAGATTTAGATATGGACTTGTCTATACCTGAATTTCCACTTAGACTAATACTGGGAGTTGGCTCCCTTATTGGTTCCAAGCGTAACTTATCCAAGGGGATGTTAGCTACTCTCCTTTCTCTGTACAATTTAAATTCTTTGAATTATGCTGGGGAAACAAAATTTGAGCCATATGCAAAACTTCTTTTAGTGTGTTTTTCTGTTGGAAGGTATCATCAAAAAGATCATCTTCTTTAGAAAATACCGTTATCTTGATAGCGGTAGTAAAATTCTTAATGACATCAAAAGGGTCAAATTGTTTCCCTGGAAAATTGAACAGTCGTAGACACACATCTTGTCTACTTCTTTAAATTCATGACCTAAATCAAACAGTGAAAAGGCCCCACAGGCCATAGGAAATTGCGGCCAAATGGCCTTCTTCTTGTCTTTCAACTCTTTGCTCATTCCTCCCACCTCGCAGGTTTGGTAGGCAATTTTTCAAACCAATAACTTATCAGGAACATATAACGGTAGGACATGAGGGGAAGCTATGCTTCCAAATACTCTAACATAGGTGAAAAACATTTCCACAAACCATCTTGCGACAGGGAGAATGTCAACTTTCGCTTTGGGGGAAAATCTTGGGGTGTCCCTATTACACAACATTCTATGCAGAGGTAACATGACTCCATGACAAATTTTGTAAAAATATAGGATAAACTTGGAATCCCACAATTCTTTGTGATAAATGTGAATGGGCAAGGGATTTTATGTAGTTTGCTTCCAACCCATTAAAGGAAATTTGGAAACATAACAGATTGCATCCATAACGTAAGCAGCTAAATAGAAAGGAGGATAAATCCTCTGAGTGGTAGTTCTTTTGGACCGGTAGTTCCAAATAGCCGAAGCTAAATTATCAGACAAAATTTGAGCCCAATCCATGATAGTAGCATTAGTGGCTGCATCTAATAGGGGTAGCCACTCAGATCAGAACTTGTTGATGTCGAGCCTTCCAAAATACTCTACATAGCATAGCAGTAGGAAAGTAATATGGGGAGGAGAGGGAACCAGTACTGTACATACCGTGTTTGTCCTTTTTTAATGGTTCTTCCCTTGCCGACCAGTCCTTGGTGCACTCCACCAAATCTTCATTTTCTTTGGCGAACTTTTCCACAAACTATAAGTTGTAGGTTGCCTGCGGCTTTGGTAGATGATACATAAGCCTTAAATCTTGTGGAGTGAATGACCCAATGAGGTCTTGGCCTCGAGACTTGAATTATCTGTTTGTTATATTAGCACTATCCAGTACCCACGTAACCATGTCTGTGTATGGAAGAATCTTAGGTCTTGTCACTATCTGGTGCAAGAACGAACATGCAAGTTTAGAAATTGATGCCTCATATGAGCCACGTGAGTCTAATGTTGCTTTAACTTCCATGACTCTGGGGTTTTCTTCTTCGAGTAGAATATACATGCCTTCCCAAGTGGTTATGCTAGCATCTCTATTGCAGGTGGTGTCTGTGTATAAGGGTGTCATCTCTTTATCCTCAGCAACCGGAGATTTTCCCTTCTTTCCCATTATGCTCTGCAAACTGTTGCGTATATTATTCTACTTTACGCTCCTGCAAATTTACAACTAAGGAAAGAATAATGGTAAGAGATAAGGTGACAAAAAATCTTTTTAATTCTGAAATCATATCAGATATATCACCCTACGTGAAACAACCTTTCGATCAGATCTAAATCTTATCTCATAAATGACCATCACCTAGCCACTAAATTGACATTAATGCCCATAACTCGGTATCAGATTACGAGAAACACTTTATTGAACAATGAGCCCTATCGATCTGCAATAAAGAGATTTTTCGATTTGCTTCACAATATCGCAGATCGCAATATTGCTAATCCATTTCGTTAACAATCATTTATTAGCTTATGCATCTCCGAGATGCCCTATCACACATCACTGGATTAGGATATTTCATCTTATGTGATACTTGTGGCATATGAAATCAGCGATGTGCAATGAGTCTTTAAGGTGCGTGATCTCACATCGCGTTTTTACAATTTTGAAAGCTTGTTTATATGATGTCCTCCATTACCCTTTGCGATGCGATGTTTTATTGTTGAGAGAACGATTTTATTTGGATCTTATCATAAAACTTAAGTTTTTTGGGTTTTACGGGTGTTTTCCTAAGTTTATGATAGTATGTTTTATTCAAAGGGGAATATAAGTGCTAACTTTTTATTTTTTAGAAGAGGTTCCCCATTTATTTAGTTTTATTACTAATACTAAATAAAAGGGGGGTTGTTGTTGGCCACAACAGATTCCAATGATGATAACTCTATTTTTTCATGTTGTCATGAATGCCCAAGCACATCATATGATCTTTCGGTTCCTCATGAAGATTTTAATTTAGATCTAAAATCTACTTCAGTCAAAGAAGATGTTCATATCAAAACTTCCACTTCAACTCACTATCCCTCGTGTCCTACTATTCATAACACATCCACTAGCGACAAGGATACTCCATGTTATTTTGTTTCTTCATCCAATGAGTTATCCCCTTGATTGAAACAAGGTAGTTAGGTTGTCCATGATGAAATTGAAAACAATCAAATCACAGAGAACTCTTCCCACTCATCATCATCTCTTCTTTTACATGAGGACAACTCTTCAAATCAGCTTGCTCATGAGATATCATTGATTCATTTGTCTTTGAATATGCTATCAAAAGGGCCTCTCCAATTGATTAACCAGATTCTTGAAGTTGAAAAATCTGGTGAAACCTGTGACAAAGATGGTTGTCATCCAGTGAGCAGTTTTCAAATCAGCAACAACTATCTCAAACCATGCATGATATTGATTAAGCTTCAAAACATGATTCTACAATCCTAGAAAGTTTCGGGATCTATCAGGGAGTCGAGGCACTTCAACCTTTGTTGATGGTTATGTCAGGAACTCATGACTCTGGTAAGCCCCCCAAACTAAATCAAATCTAGTTTCTCTCGCACAATCAATCTATCTACATGGTTTCACTCGATGTTGATTTCCGTGTGAAAAATGTTTGGTATTATGGGTGTCATCTTTCAAATTTTCAATATTTTACTTCTGAATGAATTTGTTACAGTTCATTTGTCTTCATGCAAATCTCTCACATCAAACTTGGGGTGGTATGTCCATCTCTCATAAATTCATGGAATTGTGTAGTTTATCATCTTAAGGACTATCGCTACCATCAAGAATAATAATTATCGAATTTATATTTTAATGGTAAGCTCCTTAGTCTTATTGGGAATCTTATATTGCAAATATGTCCTCTCATCACAATAGAAATTTCCTAGAGTGATAATGAATGCACAAGTTGTCACAAGAATCAAGTTCTTCTCCATTCACCATGTGTCAACTGGTCTCATGCATTCATGGTACTAGCATCATTTTTAAACTCTTTTGATGACTATGATTCTTGTACAATCTATCATTAGTTACTGAAAAATGGTTTGTTATATCTAGCTCGCAAGGAACTTGGTTCGATTGCTCAGAGAATTTGTGAGATTGTTCAAATTGATTTTTCTTTGTCGATTGCAAACTGGGAATCTAATGCTTCAATTAGCTCATCTAACCATTGCTCTACCTTGGGTAACTATCATTCAGCTTATCATTTTCCCATCGGCACACCCAATGAGAGTTGTTTCACACTCTTTGATATTCATTTTTCAACATCTCTCTATTAAGATTTTTTTCAAGCAGGTGAGGCACTTCAACCTTCGTTGATGGTTATGGAAGGTCCTCAATGTCTTGGCATGACTACCAATAATGATTAGATCTATTTTCCCCTACAAGTCTCCCATCATGATCCTGCTTCTCGAATAAAAAAATCATTTTTTCAAATATAATGAGGTTTTCAAGAGGTGCATCATGAATTTTACGATCTAGTCGCTAAATGGTTCGAACAATATTACTTGGCGAGATTTGTATCAAACAAAAAGTTTCGATCTTTCCTCTCGCTTGCCAAGGAGTACAGTGTAGATCAAGACACATCCATAAGAAGCTTCCGAGTTTTTTTGAAAAATGTTATTCATCGAAAAGGTAAGCATGTGAATTGGATAAGAGCAGTGGTTCTGACACATCTTTCTACCCACAGGAAAGACCTCCTTTTTCTTGTGCAAGTCTTTCAAGGTTTTATATCTTATGTTGCACATCACTTTTTATCTTTTTTAATTATTCCTATCTTTGTGGATGCAGGTCAAGAACAATCATAGTGACACTAACATTCTAGCTATTAGGATAGGATAGGATTAGTTGCATCTTAGTTCTCTTTCCTTTCTCTCATCCTACATTGGTTCCTCGTAGTTTGTCCTGGTTTTTCTAGTTCTAGATGATGTCTTCTTTAGTCCTTTTGTTCTCTTGTCTTTTTTTTTTTTGTTTCCTGGTTCTATGTTTTCTTTCTATTTGCTTTTTTTTCTTCTTTGTTGAGTTTTCCTTTTGGTTTTCATTATGCAAATAAGTGTTGTGCCATACTGCATTGTGGCTTCCAAGTGTGTGTGTGGTTGAAGTTCAAAGATTCTTGTGACATTGCAGCACTTGGTTAGTCTTTTGTTCGTGTCCCTTGTGTTGGTTACACCTTTTGGCCGAAGAAGTTCTGATGGAAAATACAATCTGTCTGTAAGGAGAACTTTGTTCCAACCATGAACCTGTGTCCAATCTGGGAACCTTATGCCTATACTCAATTTTCTGCTTTGGTGTTTTCAAGCTTATCCAACTAGTAGAAATGGAGGAGGGGAAAACCTAAACGAGCAAATCTAGATTAGTGGTCTTTATGTTATTATCTGAAGGAGAAACATTTCCTGCTCTCAATAAGTTGTGATCCCTATTCTTCCCCAAAATAAATAAGTGTCGATGCATAGTTCTATTTAAATAAATAAATAAAGGTGAAAGAAGAGAAAGGCTTCTTGTGCAGAGAGGTGAAGCAAGAAACTCCACCAGGGTACTATCCAGGCTCGTTGGGAGTGGAGAAATTCTTGTGTTCCTACGTGACTCCATCTGGTTACTATCCAGGCCTGTTGGCAGTGGAGCAAAAGCAAATATGAAAAACTATAATCTGAAAATATTGAGCTTGCGAGCTAAACTACCCTTCCCAATTCGGAAAATTATGATCTTGTTGAATCTTATGTTGTGTTCAACTGAGAAGTTACACAGGGGACCATATCTTCCCATGGGGTAAGTGGGGAAGAAAATTAATCTACACGATGAATCAATATTCCTTGAAGGACAAAGGCCTTGCACGGAAGGATTTAACCAAAACAAAGAAGTTGGATTCTACTAGTGTGTCTCCAAGTGTTGTAGCGGAAACAACGCCCTCCAAAATTTTGGCCTACACTTGAATTTTGGAGCCTACTATGGATCCTATGATTGGTCACTCCTTAGTCACTTATTGGTAAGCTCATTATTTCAAGCTCCCATCCTAAATCTTAAGAGTCATTCATGCTTTCATCTTTATATAGCATGTTCCATCTTCGGGCATGGGGATTATCGCTTGTCATGCAAAGGGAAGTTTTGTTTTTCTTCAAGGGGAAATATTTGTGAGAATGATTTGTTCTCATCAAATAGGTATGTTTTGCACTCATTTCCAAATTTTCACGCACTATTTCACAAGTTTCGCCTTTATCCTCACAAAGTCTATCATCGGAGCCACACTTGTTGTAAGTTGACACAAAGGTTGTTACATTAAGGGAAGTATGTTTTCATATGTTCTTGATGGTCTATGTTGTATCACTAAAGTGTTAAAGTGTGTGATTGTAGTAAATTTCTATCATTGTTCACATTAGTTCCATTGATCCCACACCTAGCCAAATTATGGATTATTCCTAGCAACCTAGCCTCATCCAACTTTCCTGAACTGTGCACTTCACATCTTTAACCCTCAAGAATTTTCCTTGCCTGCTGGAACTATGCAATGTGCAAGAATTCCAACCTCCCTTGGCATCCAAAATTACATAGATGCTTCCCCCAGTTTCCTTTCCTCAACCAAAAACCATTGTCTCCGGAAACTGCGGAGTTTTGTCCTGCAAGCATCTCAACTGCGCAGTCCACCTTGCATCTTAAAATTACAAAAATGTGTCCTCTAAGGGCCTTATCCCACAGAAACCACTGCATGCTTAAACTACACAATTGTGTTTCTCAGTGGCCACTTCGCATTCTTTTCCCTCAGTGAGGTCTGTGCAAAAATTTCCCTCAATCTAGCCTAAGTTGCACACTGTGCAATATTAGTGATCAAGCTTGATCCTTGGCTTCCTGAACTGTGAAATTACATAGTCACTAGGAATTATCCCCTAGCCATGTCACTTAGTCCCAGCCCAGTTTATGAACACAAGTGCAACATGTTATACAAGGGGTTTATCATACTGATGTCATCTTGTCACGAGTGGATCACAAATATATGATTTCTACCAGGGTATGACAAGATGATGAAGAAGGTGGTGAAGAAGGGGGAAATGCTAGATGACACTTAAGGAGATGAGCAAAAAATATATTTATGGTATAAGAAAAACAAGTAACCCCAAGTATGATGGAAGAGAGGGACTGCATGAAGACTCCATCTGATGCATAACCCTTTGGAGGGTAGGTATGGAAAACAAAACACATATTTTGAAATACACCTCTTGGTGTATCATGAAGGACCACTTATCGTTTTCATATCATTTTGTCTTCAATGATATGCATTGGTTGCAAGAACTGAAATTTATTCCATGTGTTTCCTCTAAGTGTCTTGCTCCCTTTCACTTGTTGCATAAATTTTCGTCTTTTGGCATGTTTTTTTATTATGTCATGTTTGTGAACATTTCCTAGTGCTTTCGATGGTTGATATTTTTGTATTCGAGTTGTCCTAGCCATGTAAGCACCTGTCACACTCATACACAAAGTATTGAGCACTATCACACAAGTGTCATCATGGTCATCCTAAGGTCTATCTCAAGTGTCACACTTGTCAATTCTTGTTGGTAGACAGTCACTCAGAGGATAATTCTTTACTTGTTGTTTTGATGGTCTATGGTTTTCATGTCATCGAAGTATGCTAAGTGTGTGACCATAGTTTTAGTTCAACACAAGTCCATTTTCTTCCTTACACTTAGCCATTTTTTGAAATCTTCCTGACCAGGAAACTCACCTTCGCTGGGCCCCAACTGAGCTACACAATGCGTAGTCTCATGCCTCAATGATGTAACCTTGCTTATTGGAACTTCACAGTGCATAGTCACTATCCTCCAGGGTTGTTGCACTATGAAATTTGAGAGTTTAGCAACCTTCCTTGACTCCCATAATTGCTCAAAAGTGCCTTCTAATCTAGTTTGAACTGCGCATTTCAGACTTTCACTCCTCAAGATTTTCCCTTTCTTATTGGAATCCCGCAATGCATAGAGAGACTAGCCTCCCATGGCCTCCATAACTGCATAGAGGTGTCCCCTAGTGATCAAGATTGACCCTTATCTGATTGAATTGTTTAATTGTGCAGTCACTTGGCCTTCTCCCCTAAGATGTCACTCAGTCTCGACCCAAATTATGAACCCAAGTGCATCATCTTAGACTAGGGGTTTATCATAATGATTTCATCTTGTCACAAGTGGATCACACATACAATATTTCTACCAGGGTATAACAAGATGATGAATAAGGTGATGAATAAGGGGGACATATTAGATGAGAGTCAAGGAGCTGAGAAGAAAATATAGCTATCATATAAGAAGACCAAGGAACCCAAAGTAAGATGGAAGCTTAAGACCACATGAAGACTCCATCTAATGCATAACCCTTTAGAGGGTAGGTATGCAAAACAAAATACATCTTTTGAAATACACCTCTCAGTGTCACATGAAGGAATTCTTCTCATTGTCATATCATTATGTTTTTAATGACATGCATTGGTTGCAAGCACTGAAAGTTATTCCATGTGTTTCCTCCAAGTGTCTTTCCCCCTTTTGCTTTTTGGATCAATTGTCATCTTTTTTCATGTTTGTGAACCTTTCCTGGTGTTTTTGATGGTTTATATGTGTGTATTCGAGTTGTCCTAGCCATTTAAACACCTGCTCGCACTCATACACAAAGTCTTGAGCATTGTTGCACAAGTGTCGTCACGATTGTCCTAAGGTCTATCTCAAGTGTCGCACTTATTGGTTCTTGTTGGGAGACAATCAATCATAGGGTATTTATTTTCTATTTGTTCCGATGGTCTGTGGTTGTCATGTCATCCATGTATGCTAAGTGCGTGATCACAGTTTGATTTCAGCACAAGTCCATCTTCTTCCTCACACTTAGCCATTTACGGAAATCTTCTGACCGGTCAACTCAACTTCACCAGGCCCCAACTAAGTTGTGCATTGCAGAGTCTTAGCCCTCAATGACGTGACCTGTTTGGATGGAACTGTGCAGTGCACAGTCACTGTCCTCTAGGGTAGTTTCATTGTGCAATTGCAAAGTTCAGCAACCTTGCTAGACTCCCAAAATTGTGTAGTAGTTCCTTCTAGTCTGGTCTGAGCTGTGCATTTCATACTTTCACTCCTTAAGATTTTCCCTTACTTGTTGGAATCTCGTAGTACATAGAGGGCCTAGCCTCCCTTGGCCTCTAGAAATTCATAGAGTTATCCCCTAGTTTCCTCCCTCAACCGAAGCTCACTACCCTACAAAACTACACAATTTTGGCTTCCAATCCTCTCTGCTACCCAGTCCTCCTTGTGTCTGGAAATTGTGCAAAATGAATTCCTTTGACCTTACCTTGCCCGGGCCACTGCTCACATGAACTGTGCAATCCTCTCTCCCAGTGGCCACTGTGCAATTTTTCTCCTTAGTGAGGACTATGCTCAAGATTTCCTCAGTCAATATTGAGCTGCACTCTGTGCAGTCTCAGTGATCAAGCTCCCTCCCTACCAACTAGAACTGCGCAATGCACAATCACTGAGCCTTTTCTCCTAGCCTATGAATTGTCCCAAGCTCAATTCATGAATGATAATGCCCCATCTTAGAGTAGGGACTTTTTGGATTGATGTCATCTTGTCATGAGTGAATTACAGGAATAGGTACACTCTCAAGTCATGGGGAGATTATGGAGAAGGAAAAGTAGGAGGGAAGCATGCCTAGAGACTCGCTTGTAGCTGGATGAGAAAAGGATCTTATCAAGAATAAGAAAATGGAACAAATGCATGTAACCAACTCTTAAGACCAAAGATCATTGAATACCCTACATCATCAATCTATGTGGAGGTGAAGAGAAAGCACATCCAGGAACACATCCATCACTCAATAGAAAAAATGGCTTGACATTGCCACCTCAACAAGCCAGTCCATGTCAGCAATGTCATGTCATATCGTGTCATGAGTTTTCAAAGGCCACATCACTATTATGAGCCATGTATATCAAATGTAATGTAAAGTGGAAGTCCAATGGGAACACATGAATATGAAGAGTCATGCCAAATGAAAAGTCATAGGAAGTTGAACAGTCACGAGGGAGGCCAAAGAATCACAAGGGTCAAGCATCACCCCTTTGGTTATATATACCCCCTCATTGTATGAGCAAAGGACTTTTCACCTTGGCTCCTCCCGCAAAGCATATAGAGTTTCAATCATTTCTTTGAGGAGCAAGGAGTGGCTCCAATGTCCCACTACTAGGGCTAGGGATGTATGATGTAAATATGTATCTTTGAACTTTTTCTTAATATATAAGCCTTCTCGGACCATCACTTTTCCATGCATGACTTATGGGTGTTTGTAAGACTATCCGGTGGGAATTTATATTTCATGTTTGTCTCACATGTACTAAGATAGTTGAGCTATTTCAGTTTTTTTAGTGCTTATATTGTTGGGACTGTGTTGTAACACTTGTCATTGTTATCTCATCCTTGTTGACTAATCCATGGGATTCTAGACATACCTCTTTCACTTATCGGTTATAATGATCGTCACATCCGTTGTGGACTATTCTGTTAGATGTTGGACAAACCTTTTTGGTCCACTTCTGTCTCTTCCTGGGTGGTACTATTACCACTCACTTAGAGGCTCACTTTTCTCCCCACTTTTGTAGTAAGAAAACCTAGACATGATTACATTGCACGCTCACCAGGCACACTCACCTTTATTTTCGAAGGTACCATTGCAACACTCTTATGTTATGAAAGCTAGAGTCGAGGCAAATCTCTAAGTATATAGAAATCATGCCATCATACAGTATGGGACTCCTACAAAAAATGGTGTGAGGTCTAATTGGGACCTCATATCGGGGAGATCCCTTGAATTTTGGTGGATCCAACACCATCAACATTTATGGCGCTAGAAGGAGGGCCAGATGATAGGCTGTGCCAGTACAGTCTAGTTTGAATCTCTTATTTAAAATGGATCTTCCCCAAATCATAATCCCAATTTGTTTATTTAATGAGCTTAATTGTACCATACCTACGGAAGTTATTCATGACCTGTCCGAACTTAAGTTCGATAGTGAGGGTGAATCAACCTTTCGTTGACATCTATCTCAAATTATTTGTCTTTGTGTTTTTCACCGAATATGTTCTGAAGATGTCATAGATAGACTTATCACCCTCAAATTCAAAGGTCATTTTAGTCAATGGTTTCATACATTACCCATTGATTCTATCCATTCATGCGAGAATCTTGGAAAGATACTGCATAAATGTTTCAATAAGTATAACCACCAAGATGTCGGTGAAATAATATGTAGTTTAAGAATGAAGCTTGATCAATCAATTGAGGATTTTTATGATTGGTTCCTTCACCTCTACTACAAAATTCCAGAAAAAAAATAAAAATAAAAAATCAAACTCACATTTCTTGAGACAAGAGTTTAAGCACTTAGTTCATATCTCCTTATACAGTGAGCCTAAACCTTGTGTTTTCCATTCTTCTCGAACTCTTGTGAATCATGAGGCACATCAAATTTTAGAGGATTTTACTATCCTTTTTGTTCCTTGTCCTCCTCCTTTTTCAGTCCCAATGCAGGTGCCTCCTTGTGCTAATTCTAAAACTGGGAAATCTGTGTATCAAATCTCCATTACATCTTCTCAAGTGTCTCCCGCTTTAGTGGAGGAAATTCCAGAATGGGCCATGAAGCCTACAATGAATACTCACTCCTCCATTCCATAAGAGAATGTCACCATTCACAACTCTAAACTCAAATATGATCTAGATTTATGTTATCCTCTATCTTCTTCACATCCTGACTCTTTGTACAATAACCCACTTAATCAATTTTCTTTGCCAGCTGGCTCTCCACATTCCCTTGATTCTCAAGCTACTTACTCGAATTGTGATCAGGTACAAGGTAGTCACATTACACAGGTAAAGGAGCAGAAAGGTGAGGGAACTTTCAATTTTTCCTCTCTGTTTCGAAATATTCCATGTCAAAACAATGATTTTCCATTCTTGAATGACTCTCAATCTACTAATATCAGTGGAAAACCTAACACAATCAATTATTTCAATCAACCCCTAGATTTGGGCAATGATTATTCCAATGATGATAACTCTATTTCTACATGTCGTCACGAATTCCCAAGCACATCATATGATCTTTTGGTTCCTCATGAAGATTCTAATTTAGATCTAGAATCTGCTTCAGTTAAAGAAGATGTTCATATCAAAACTTCCCCTTCAACTCACTATCCCTTGTGTCTACGATTCACAACACATCCACTAGTGACGAGGATACTCCATGTTCTTTTGTTTCTTCATCCAATGAGTTATCCCCTTGATTGACACAAGGTAGTGAGATTTTCCATTGTGAAATTGAAAATAATCAAATCATAGAGAACTCTTCTCGCCCCTCATCATCTCTTCTTTTACATGAAGATAACTCTTCAAATCAGCTTGCTCATGAGATATCACTGATTCATTTGTCTTTGAATATGTTATCAAAAGGGCATCTCCAATTGATTAACCTAATTGTTGAAGTTGAAAAATCTGGTGAAACTTGTGATAGAGATGGTTGTCATCCAGTGAGAAGCTTTCAAATCAGAAACAACTATCCTCAAACCATGCATGATCTGGATCAAGCTTCAAGACATGATTGTACAATCCTAGAAAGTTCCAGGACCTGTCAGGGAGTCGAGGCATTTCAACCTTTGTTGATGGTTACATCAGGATCTCGTGACTCTGGTAAGCCCCCTGAACCAAATCAGATCTAGTTTCTCTCACACAATCATTCCATCTGCATGGTTTCACTCAATGTTGATTTCTGCGTGAAAAATGTATGGTATTCCAGGTGTGATATTTTGAATTTTCAATATTTTACTTCTGACACAATTTGTTATAGTTCATTTGTATTCATGCAGATCTCTCACATCAAACATGGGTTGGTATGTCCATCTCTCATAAAGTCATGGAATTGTGTAGTTTATCATATTAAGGACTATCGTTGCCATCAAGAATAATAATTATCAAATTTATCTTTTAATGGTAAGCTCCTCAGTTTTATTGTGAATCTTATATTGCAAATATGTCCTCTCATCGCACTAGAAATTTCATGGAGTGATAATGAATGCACAAGTTTTTACATGAATCAAGTTTTTCTCCATTCACCATGTGTCAACTGGTCTCATGCATTCATGGTACTAGCATCATTTTTAAACTCTTTTGATGACTATGATGCTTGTACAATCTATCACTAGTTGTTGAAAAATGGTTTGTCATATCTGGCTCGCAAGGAACTTAGTTCGATTACTCAGAGAATTCACGAGATTTTTCAAATTGATTTTTCTTTGTTGATTGCAAACTCAGAATCTAATGCTTCAATCATCTCATCTAACCATTTCTATGCCTTCGGTGACTATCATTCAGCTTATCATTCTCCCATCGGGACACCCAATGACAGTTGTTTCACACTCTTTGATCTTCATTTTTCAACATCTCTCTATTAAGATTTTTTTAAGCAAGTGAGGCACTTCAACCTTTGTTGATGGTTATGGAAGGTCCTCAATGTCTTGGCATGACTATCGATAATGATCATATCTATTTTCCCTTACAGGTCTCCCATCGTGATCCCACTTCTCGAATAAAAAAGTCATATTTTCAAATATAATGAAGTTTTCAAGAGGTCCATCATGAATTTTACGATCTAGTCGATAAATGGTTGGAACAATCTTACCTCGCAAGCTTTGTATCAAACAACAAGTTTCGATCTTTCCTCTCGCTTGCAAAGGAGTACGGTGTAGATGAAGACACATTTGTAAGAAGCTTACGAGGTTTTTTCGAAAAATGGTATTCATCGAAAAGGTAAGCATGTGAATTGGATAAGAGCAGTGGTTTTGACACATCTTTCTGCTGACAGGAAAGACCTTCTTTTTCTTGTGCAAGTCTTTCAAGTTTTTATATCTTATGTTGCACATCACTTTTTATCTTTTTTAATTATTCCTATCTTTGTCGACGTAGGTTGGGAACAATCATAGTGACCATGACCTTCTAGTTGTTAGGAGAGGATAGGATTAGTTGCATCTTAGTTTTATTTCCTTTCTCTCATCTTACATTGGTTCCTCGTAGCTTGTCCTAGTTTTTTTGGTTCTACGTGATGTTTTCTTGAGTCCTTTTGTTCTCTTGTCTTTTTTTTTCTGTTTCACGATCCTGTGTTTTCTTTCTGTTTGCTTTTTTTCTTCTTTATTGAGTTTCGCTTTTGGTTTTCATTATGAAAATAAGTGTTGTGTCGTACTGCGTTATGGATTCCAAGTGTGTGTGTGGTTGAAGTTCAAAGATTCTTGTGACATTGCAACACTTGGTTAGTCTTTTGTTCATCTTCCTTGTGTTGGTTACACCTTTTGGCCAATGAAGTTCTAATGGAAGATATAATCTGTCTGTAAGGAGAGCTTTGTTCCAACCATGAACCTGTGTCCAGTCTGGGAACCTTATGCCTATACTCAATTTTCTGCTTTGGTGTTTTCAAGCTTATCCAACTAGTAGAAATGGAGGAGGGGAAAACCTAAACGAGCAAACCTAAATCAGTGGTCTTTATATTCTTCTCTGAAGGAGAAACATCTCTTACTCTCAATAAGTTGGGATCCCTATTCTGCCCCAAAATATATAAGTGTCGATGCACAATTTTATTTAAATAAATAAATAAAGGCGAAAGAAGAGAAAGGCTTCATGCATAGAGAGGTGATGCAAGAAACTCCACCAAGGTACTGTCTAGGCTCGTTGGAAGTGGAGAAATTCTTGTGTTCCTACGTGACTCTGCCTGGCTGCTATCTAGGATTTTTGGAAGTGGAGAAAAACCAAAGATGAAAAACTATAATATGAAAATATTAAGATCACAAGCTAAACTACCCTTCCCAATTCGAAAAATTATGATCTTGTTAAATCTTATGTTGTGTTCAACTGATAAGCTACATAGGGGACCATATCTTCCCATGGGGTAAGCGGGGAAGAAAAATTAATCTACACAATGAATCAATAGTCCTTGAAGGACAAAGGCCCTGCACGGAAGGATTTAACCAAAACAAATAAGTTGGATTCTACTAGTGTGTCTCTAAGTGTTGTAGTGGCTGCAACACCCTCCAAAATTTTGGCCTACACTTGAATTTTGGAGCCTACTATGGATCCTATGATCGGTCGCTCCTTAGTCACTTATTGGTAAGCTCATTATTTCAAGCTCCCCTCCTAAATCTTAAGAGTCGTTCACGCTTTCATCTTAAATAGCATGTTCCATCTTCGGGCATGGGGATTATCACTTGTCATGCAAAGGGAAGTTTTGTTTTTCTTCAAGGGGAAATCTTTGTGAGAATGAGTTTTTCTCATCAAATAGGTATGTTTTTCACTCATTTCCAAAGTTTCACGCACTATTGCACAAGTTTCGCCTTTATCCTCACAAAGTCTATCATCGAAGCCGCACTTGTTGTAGGTTGTCACAAAGGTTGTTGAATTAAGGGAAGTATGTTTTCATATGTTATTGATGGTCTATGTTGTATCACTAACTGTTAAGGTGTGCGATTGTAGTAAATTTCTATCATTGTTCACATAGGTTCCATTGATCCCACACCTAGCCAAATTATGGATTATTCCTAGCAACCTAGCCTCATCCAGCTTTCTTGAACTGTGTACTTCACATCTACAACCCTCAAGCATTTTCCTTGCCTGTTGGAACTGTGCAATGTGTAGGAATCCCAACCTCCCTTAGCATCCAAAACTACGCAGATGCTTCCCTGAGTTTCCTTTCCTCAATT
Organism: Pinus taeda; assembly: GCA_000404065.3. Lineage (NCBI taxonomy): Eukaryota > Viridiplantae > Streptophyta > Pinopsida > Pinales > Pinaceae > Pinus > Pinus taeda. Next base: position 42,314 of record APFE030467831.1, on the reverse strand, counting down.
AGAACCCACTATCTCTGGAAATTGTGAAGTTTTGTCCCACAAGAATATCAGATACAAGGAAAGGGATTCATACATGCTCTCACATGGACTCTCATGCAGGCACAAAGGCATAATTGACAAATGCAACATTTAGAGCTATCGTGTGGGAGAGAATGCAATGTTTATAATTTCTATGTAAGAACACAGAGTTGAGAGGGAGATCAAGTGGGATTTTACACTGAATGAAATCCTAGAAAAGTGTACCAGTTGAGGAACCCTATAAGTGAGGATTGTTGGGTGAATTATTTACGGGAGAGTGGATTGTTTGTAAGGTTGAAGAAACCACTAGAAATTGTGTCTTGATCAACTGGTGATATTGGAAGGATTCACTCTAGTACCTATGAGGACTGAAAGAACGACTAGGCATTTCCTTGGAGCTAAATCTCTGGTGCTTGACTCACCGATGAACCACCAGGAGAGTGATTTATTTACCCATTAGCAGTTGAACGACTGAATAGCATTCCCTATAGTGGAATCCCTTCTCCAAAAAGTGAGCTAAAGTTATCTGTGATGTGAGGGGTTGGTATGGATGTGAATATGCCTTAATAGTGTGATTGATAAGTGTGTAGCTGGTGGATGAAGGCAGTGTGGCCTAGTGCATCATGTTTAAGTTTTTTTGTTGGTAACAAACCTCAAAGTCACTCCACCTCAAGATTTGGAATCTAGTTAGGGGGTGACAGTTACAAGTAAAAATGGTTGCAACTTGTCTATAGTTAGGTGGGGAGTTGAAGTTCCACTCTTAGTTGAACCATTTATATACTATTTAAGATAAGTGCTTCTTATGCGCTTTACTCAAAATATAATATTTTTACATTCCTGATTGAAATGGTGTATTACTATAATATACATATCTATGTTATTATTATCTACAAGATTGACTAATGTGATGTGTTAATGTTTAAAGGCACTAGGGTATCATGTAAGAATATTGGTTGTGTCACTGCAATATTTAGCATGGGAACTCTTTCTTATTGAAGTAGGGTGATTACATTGATTATAATATTTAATTAGCATTGTTAATGTTACAATGTTGTAATATTGAGGATTTGCTCCTCTGTTATCCTTATTGAATGGTAACTTTATACGGTGGTCTCCTCCATGTCTTTAGTAATGTATACTCTACTTTTGGGTTTATATTCCCCTATTAGCAAGAGCTCAAGTTGAAGTGAACCTTATGTTCCATTGTTGTGGATGGCACTATTTCATGGGATTTAATGAATTGATTTACATTCCTACACTTCACACATTGTTGCATATCTACTATGTAAATGATGATGTGAATTTCCTAATGCTAGGTGTCATATTTGTATGTAGTCTCGATGCTAGGATGACATGATAAATCCCTATTTGAATGGCTAGTTATAGTCATGGTGCTCAACTAGATTTTTACCTTGTTAGTGTCAATATTATATATAAATATATTGGCTATTCTTTGATAGTAACCCATATGGATGCTCCTTCATCAATCACAGGACCAAGAACTCATTTTGATTATGATTTCAGGGTAGCATATCAGAGATCTCTCTCTCTTCGCTGGTCTTTTGGTCTATCTATTTCATCTAAAGGTTCTCTAAGCCTTCCAATAATGTAGGCGCAGGTCCTTCGGTTAGTATTTTCACCTCTCCCAAGGTTAGGGCTGAGAAAGCCTTGTTCTCCTTGTGGTGAAGGAGATTACTCCTGAGAGCCTTGATGACTTGGCTTATGCTTCCTGTTTTGGCATGGTGTTGCATGTATGCCATATGTACGATGGAAATTTATTTCCTCGTGGATGTGTACTCTTTTATGTGATTCTAGTTATTTTTTTATGTTTTTACATGTTGATTTGATCCTTAAGTAGACCAAAGACCTTTGGGAGGCCTGGATGGACGAGTTCCTGTACTATGACTTGTATCTCTATCATCAAAAAACTAGAGAAGGTATTCCTGTAGTAAGCTTGGGATGGATAGCATCGGAATGTGCTTCATAAACCCCTAATGGATATGGCTAGGCTCTTATGCAAGCCTAGACGTTTGTAGAAACACCATAGTTGATCCATGGTCAAAATCCTTTCCAAATTACCTTATGTGGGTTCTATACAACCGAAGTATGGGAAAAAATCACCTTTACCTCGACTAAGTGTATGTAACTATATGCATAATGCATAGTGGGAGAAAGACCCTTTCTCTTATCCTCATTGCCTTAGCCTTATCCTTGATATTAGATTAGTTATTAGGCGATACGGTGGTTGGATTGAAGGTATGGTTGCTAGCCTTAAGACGACAATGCGAGACCAAGAGCTAGTGCTTATATGATCAATGACTAGGAATAAATGAGAGAAATTAATGGTTGAGGAGAAACAGGGGGATGACGTAAGCCCAGAGGCTATGTCCTGGAAGCTCGCAAATGACCGCACAAGGGAGAGACCGAGTTGACTCAGAACCGGTCTAGTGTGGCTTAGCCAATGGGGTGAAGAAGGCTGGGGTGAGTTGGAGTCTTCGTATTGGCCAGTGGAAAGGTTTAATATTCATGTGAAGTGGTTGTTGCAATAGAAAAAGGACTTAGCATAGGCCCAACTTCGACAAAGAAATGGCAGGAAAAATGACAAGAATATCTTTGTCTCGGAGTTCATCTCCTAGAGGTAACAATGCACAACACCTGAGGTATATTCAAGTTGACTCAGCTTTGGCCTGCCATGCAAGGAGAAGGGGCCGTCGAAGCTAACAAATGGGATCTTGGGTGCAGTAGAGGTGTGGACCAACTAGAACATGAACCTGAAGGTTGGTCCCTATTAGTTTAAAGGAGCGGCGAAGTGAGTTTAAAAGAGCACAAGATGACGTAAGCTCGGGTTACGATGTCGTACACATTAACCCAGGAGCTTGTTCATTGGTGTAGGGCAGACCCACAAGCAAGTCAACCCAAAAGGTTTTCCCCGGAGCTATGCATAAAGGTGCAAGATGAGAGAGGGTCAAGGTAATGATCCCAGGTAACAAGGGGTTTGGAAACAATTGACAACCCATCAATTCATCTTCTTATATATATATGAATGATCATGCATAGGGAAGGAATGTTGGGACCCCAAAGAATGAATGGGTTGGTAGCCAATATAGAATTTCTTGGTAGTGCCGACATGTTGGCTATGGTAACCACATGGGTGCCACATTGCAAGGCTAATTATGTGTGCCCTCTAATTTATTCAAATGGTCATATCTCTTGATCCAAAGGTCACATTGAGGAAAATATTTATATCATCGGAAACGTCTTACCAAGATGAACGCAAAAAAGTTGTCTAAATGAGGTTTAACGTTTATTGCAAAGATAAAAATTTTTAGACCCCAATTCTATAATAGTGCCTTGGATATTGGCTCAACATAGTAACCACCCTCCTAATCTGTGTTTTGTAGGGGATTAGGAGGGGGTGGGTTACAAATTATAGGTAAGCTAATTCGTCATTTTAAAGGTAAGTTCTCACCACGGATTATTCTTGTACTGATCAATTGAATCTTCCTGCATTTATGATTAATGATCTTGATTTTTTGTAAGTTATTTTCATATTTAGTTAGGTTTTATGTCTCAACCATTACACCTGTAGAAAAACTCTATGAATTATCTTTGTGTGTTGAAAATATAGAAATGGTGTGTACAAATTTATTACTGTTCTTTTTTCTTGAAAAGGAAAACAATTAAATGTTTAAAACAATAAAATATACCACAACATTTGTAATATCATTTAGCACAATGTGAGAAAAATATGATTGTTAGTATATTTTCCTCTTGCCTAAGTAATGGTTTATTTTCTATTTTACTTTTTGACTAAGTAAATTGTGACTAGAACCAGAACAATACTATGTGGTTGGAATATACTTTCTCTGGAGAAAATATGGGTTTCAAAAACCGAGTACTAACCCTTTGTAGCCTGAGCAAAAGTAACTTCCATTGGATTTTTTTATAAATTTTCAAATTTGAGAGAAATAACTCTTTATAATCTCATTATTTGAGAAAATAAAAATGTAGCTACTTAAAATATGAATTTTGGGCCTCTCAAAAATCATTGACCGATTAGAGACAATATATACTTTCCTTAGTAGATTACTATGTAAACTTGGATCATTTCCGGGAAAACTATTAAGCATAATTTGAAAAACATTTATCTTGATATATCATGAAATTTTTGCTTTAGATTTCAGGTTAACGCATAGGTTAATAACATAAAATCAATTTCTTTAAAATAGGTTCGATTTCAGAGTGAAACTTATTTCTGAGAACTCGATTTAATCATGAATGAAGTTGTTTTTCCTCACTATGAAGTCATTTTTCCTTTGTATATTGTTTAAACTACATTGAGCATGATTTAAGTTACATAGTTTGTATTTTGTGTATATATTCCCTCATTCAAAGCTATAATTATACACATGTTTTTTATAACCATTCAGAGTTCATTTTTAATAAAAATGCATCACCGAGTTCCACTCATTTCCTTCAAATTTCGCAGCCTACTCTATTGCTAGAATCCCTTGTGAATTTCCTTGTTCCACATGGCCTCTATGTGTATTGGCTTTCATGTTGTTCGTGACTTTGTATTGCTACTTCATATTGATGATGATCTTCTTAGTGTTGGCAGGTTTGGAAACTTGAATAGGTCCTTAACTTCTTTCCTTTTGAAAACTTGAGTAGGTATTTAGATTCTTTGATAATGCCTTCATGTTCTCCTTAGAATGAGAAAAATCTTGCTACTTCAGAGATGAATAGTATACTAGTTGTACCTCTATATTGGAACAAAATTAGATCTTTTGGAAACCTTTCAACAATAGAGTATTCAACTACATTGTTTATAAAAATATTCATGCAATATCCTTTGAGCTTATTCACACAAATTGAAAATTTATTTTGATGAATATTATCCTCGGATTTTCACTCAATCTTCATCACAGACTACTAAGAACTTTGAGCAAATATTAAACCTCCGGGTAGATATTTTATTTGAATTTTGCATTAGCTAATTACTTGTTTTTCCAATGAAAATTCAAGTTTATGTTGTGCGAAGAACTTGGATTTTTACAACTGCCTTTTTATTAATTTTTTCTTTTCTTTTTGACATCTCTCTCTCTCTCTCTCTCTCTCTCTCTCTCTCTCTCTCTCTCTCTACAATTGTATTCCTTTTGTAAAAGTATATTTCCAAATGGAAGAGGGGTAAGAGTATTGTTGCTAGTACCCATAATCTACATCTCCACATTCTAAAATAATAGGGACATAAATTCTTCCTCATTCAAGGGCTTTCTATAAAGTTTCATTTTATGGCCATTAACCACAATTGAAACTCCTTCTTTGTAAATTAGCTTTTTATTGAATGACCTATAATCAAATACTTCCTCCATGACTTCATATGACCCAAGCTAGTGAGTAGTCAATTTACCTTTGAAATAGTTGGATTTGGAATAAAAAAGAAAAGCCCAATCACAAACTTTGAATTATTTTTTCTTAATGAACCTATAATTACATTTTGATCTTTGTTGTTGGATTAAAGTAGTTTTTTTTTTAATTCTTCCTCTCTCATCTCATCTAACTCATTCAACTGCATGATTGTTTCCTTTTGTGCTTCTGATGGATCTAACCTTAATTTAGTTGCTTGTCTAAAGGTTTGAACTTGAAATTGAATGGGAATAATGATTACCGTATACCAATTCATAAGGATTAAAGCCAGTAGTACATTTTAAAGTTGTTTTATAAGCCCACAAAGAATCTAGAAGCCTTTATAACCAATTCTTCTTGTGTAGTTGGACTATCTTGGTCATGATTATCTCCAAAGTGTTGTTTTGTTGGATAAGAAATAATGGGATTTCAATGATTTATCTTGTATTTTTCCATTATGCCTTGCATAAGTTGAGAGGTAAAATGTGCTCCCTGGTTAGTGAAAATACCTTTGGGGACTCCAAACCTTACAAAAATGTCTAGAAAGAGAAAAATAACCATTGATTGTTATGAATCCCTTGATGATGCTTCTTATCACTTAATGACATAATGAATACATACCAAAATGTATTTTTTCCCTTTTAATATAGGGTTTATAGGACCTATGAAATCTAAAGCCCATTTTTCAAATGGATCTATGAGAACTTGTGGTTGCAAGGGCATTCATGAGAGGGTACATGTTGACCCATCCTTTGAAAACTGTCACAACTTCATACATATTTCCTAGTATCTTTAAAAAGGGATGGCCAATAATATCCTTGATGAAGTATCTTGTAGGTTGTTCTCCTATTCATAAAATTCCCACCACAAAGTTCATCATGACAATCTTTTAAAATTTCGAACATTTCATCTTCTCTTACACATCTTCTAATTACAAATTTAGGTCTTGTTTCAAAGAGTTTTATTTTAATCCAAGAATATTTATCGCTATGTTTGGTTATATATATATATTTTTATTATTTCTTTTTATGTGAAATGGGGTGGTAACTTTCTTGAAGACAAGTAATTTTCCACATCAACAAATTATGGAGTTATAATAGATATAGAAAACAAAATGTTCATCTATACACATATAAGAAACTAGAACAATCTCACTGGGGTTATTAAGGTGTGATATAAAGTATCCCACTTGATTTTCCTTTCTAGGGTGATCCGTGATAATGATATTGATCTCCTACAACAAAAATAAATATCTTGTTATTCTACCATTTGTAATAGGTTTATTCATTGTGTACCTGATGGTAAAATGATTTGTATGGACAAATATTTTGTAGATAATGTCAAAACTTGTTAATTCCATGCATAATTGCCAACATTTCTTTCTTAGTAATAATGTAATTAAGCTCAAAAGGGGTTATATTTTCACTAATAATATAAATGGCATAAGTCTTAAAGTTCTCCTTTTGACATAATGCTACCCATACTACTATATCGAATGTGTCTGTGGAGATGTGAAATGGTAAAGCCCAATTAGGCCCTCTTAAAATTGGTGTTGTGGATAGCTTAAATTTTTTGAACTTCCTAAATGCAATTTGGCAGCTAGCATTCCAATAAAATTCCTATTTTACTAAATTTTTCTATGAACTAATGATAATAACTTGCATAATTTAGGAAACTTCTTACTTCTCTTTGACTTGATGGAATCGGTAATTTAGCAATGATTTCAATCATGGTTGGATCTATGATTATTCCTTCAACAGATATATAATGCCCCATTACAATCCCTTATGTTAAAACATAAAAAATTTCTCATTTCTAAGGGATAAGTTGGTTTCTATGCATATTTTTAGAACCTTTTCTAGGTTAACCAAAGATTCTTCAAAAGTATCTCCATATACAAAAAAAAAACACCCATATAAATTTCAAGACATTCATGTATTAAAACAACAAAGATGGCCAAGATTTCTCTTTGAACTGTAGTTGGCACATTACACAAATCAAAGGGTGATACATTATAGGCATATATTCCCCAGTGACATGTGAAAGTTGATTGACCTTAATCGTCTAAAGCTATTTTGATTTGAATGTAGCCACTAAACCCATCCAAGAAGGAATTTTTTTTCCTAGCTAGGATTTCTAGGACTTGTTGATGAATGGTAATAGAAAATGATATTTAAAGGAAACTTTATTTAATTCTCTATAATCAACATAGAATCACCATTTCCCATTCTTTTTAGGCACAACGACTAAAGGAGAAACTTGTTTACTATCATAGATAGGGTAGATAAAATCTAATTTAAATAATTTTTGGAATTTGTCTTTCACTATCTCTTGAAGTATTGGATTCATTCATCATTGATGTTGCCTTATAGGTTTTCCATGTTCATCTATGTTGATAATGATAATTGCATATGCTAGGATGGACTCCTTGCATATATGTGTAATCCAAAGAAAATGTTTTGGAATATTTATTTAATACTTGAATCAATTCGTTTTCTTGAAATGCTTCTAATGTTGAAGTGACATTTTCAAAGTTTTTCCTCATTCAGTTTCCTCAGTTTTTCTATTTGAATCAGTCATTGAGTTTATAAGAAAAAATGTCTCAAATAAAACTATAAAGAATTTGTTGTACAATCTTCTTGAAATTTTGTTCTAATAGATGATTTGTGGCCATATACTAAGTCATGTTTAATTGTTATGTGATATCTTGATTATAAATGAAATAAGCTAACAAATTTAAGTTTTCATTTATTGCATCCTTAAAATCAATAGGTTGATTAATAATGAATATTGGTTGACTTTCTTCTTTCACTGAATTTATTTCTTCAAGCCATGAAAATTGTTCTAATTCATTGAGTGATTTAGTAGGGGGATATAGTGTAATTTGTTTGCTTTCACTTCCCTTCGAAATTGTTTTTTTCTTGGTCTACAACTAATGAATTCATTAATTGTAGCCAAACATGGTCTTCCAAGGATGAGGGAATGTCCACCCAAATTAGACTTAGGTTGTAGAACTAAAAATTCGACTAGATATTCCCAGGAAATGGAGACCATTAGATCTTTAATTACACCTTTGGATTTTATTCTTGATCTATCAACTTATTCAATAATTGTACGTTTTTATTAAAGATTATATAAATTCAAACATTACATTGCAACCATCGTCATTACATTAATATCTACACCTAAGTGAATTAATGTATTTGGAATTGAAATATTGTTGATCATAATTATTACCATAGGTATTCTAGGATCAACATATTTTCATTTTTAATTGTTTTTGACATTAAGCTAGCCAAGTTTCCAATAACATGAGTTATATCCATATCTTTCTTTCTTTTACCATATTTTTTAAAACATGTTTTCTTAACTCTTATTCATAAATTGATATTTCCTTAATATCTTGCAATAAAGGAATGTTGACAAAAATATTCTTTAGTTGATTTAAGAAATCATGCATAAGAAGGATTATTGGCTTTTCAAAAATCAACCTTTCTGGAAAAGGAGGTGATTTGGTTGCTAATGATTGATCCTGTTGAGATTTTGTGATTTTGTGTGACTCATTTGTGCTAGTTTTGTTAGGAATTTCCTTACTTTCTTTTTCTTCTTCTTTTATAATTATGGGAGATTCCTTTTGTAAAAATTTGCTTGACCTTAAGTAGATATTTTCAATAGAGACAATTGAATAAGTGGGAAGTGTTCCTTCCTCAATGTTGTAGACATGTTTCTCCACTTTACTAATAGGATTGGCCACTTTCTAGGATGGTATTTGTGTAGATGTGGGTTGAGGTTAATTAGATGGAAGTTGAAGCTGCTAAGGTTAGGTTATTTGTGGTACAAGAAATTTTTGTTGAACATAAGGATTTTATGGTAGTTGGAATTGTTGAAAAGGATTTTGTTGGTGATATGGTTATTGAGGATATGATGGATACTAGGGTTGTTGAGGATTAAAGAGAGGTTGGTTTCCATAGGATTTTCCTCGCTAACTTTGTTGATAAGGTTGGTTTGAAAATTGTTGAGGCCAAGCATATAATGGGAGAGGAATATTATATGTATTTGAACATGATATTGAGAATATTGATGAAACTGTTTAGGAAATTGTTGGGGGTCTTAAGACATACCTATAGATCAAGGTTGCCAATGTCTTTTTTGGTGGTGCAACATGGTAGAGTGACTCTAATGCTTCACCTTCTCTTCTATAGGTTTTCTTTAGCTCCAATATTGTTCACAATGTTTCCTTGAATGTTTCTATGCAAAAATTCCACAAATTTCAATACTCTCCAAAGGAGATTAACATAAAGGATTCTTCTTTCTATATTTAGGAGAAAATATAGATAATACTTCGCTATGTTCTTCTTGCCTCTTTTTAGCTATAATGCATCAATTTTAGAACCAAGAACATTCAAGAGTTCATTTTCATTTTTTATAAAAGTTTACCAAGTTCCGCTCTTGTAACTCCTCTCAAATATGACTTAGCCACCTTTGAGAGATAATATCATTACCCCTTACTATATTTAGCTCTTCCTCCGAAGTTTTTCTTGCAATATTCAATAATTTGATCATAAGGTAAATGAGAAATATCACATGCCCCATAAGATTAAGGACATCTATATAATCATCCTGGACTCCTTTTAAGATAATTGTTTGGGTAAACTAAGGACTTTTTTCTTTGGTTTTTGTATATTGTACATAAATCTCTCTAAGTAATCTTCCATACTTTCATCCTCTTGTTGACTCATCCTAAAAATGTCTTCTTTTGAATTTTGGGATTTACAATAAGGTTACTATTTTCTCAAAAATGTCTTTCTCATGTCATCCCAATACAATATAGTGAATTCTTCTAATCCCATAAACCATTTCAGTGCATAACGTTTTAAAGTAGAAAGGAATAAACAAATATTTTTCTAATCATTTGTGTATCCATATGCACAACATAAAATATCAAATTTCAAACAATAAAACACTAGGGTCTTCAGTAGGCATACCATAAAAGATTATAAGAATAGGAGGATGAATATTGTTCATTTTTACCTCAACTCAGACTATAGGTGCATCTAAGATGGGAAATATAATATTGAGTGCCCTAATCGTTAAGAACATGGGCTTTCTCTTTCCATTTCACATGGTCAATTTTGGAGGGGGTAGGGTATTTGCATGTGAGAAATTTGTTGTTTGCGGAAATTTGTGTGGGTTTGGCGAAGTACTAGCAATCTCATTCTCGCTTACGGGCTAGAGAATGGGATAGATTATATTTATGGGAAAATGCCCACTTTGTTTTAGCCCAATGCCTTTGCTTGAGTGTTTGATGTTATGAATTACAAGGAAGAGGTCACATAGTCAAGTCCTTGGGATGGATTCCTTTGTGGATATTATTGGGCCTCACTTGATTCCTCCATTGGGTTAAGTTTCCAAAGCTAAAATTGGCCTATTTACCCCAAGTAATATCCTCAAGATGAGAGGAACTGTTAGGAGGGTTTCCTTAGGATGTGTATTCCATCTAAATAAAATAAAATAAAAATTGAAGGTACATGTTCATTTCTTATTTCTAAATTTGAATTCATCATTTCTTATGTCTTTGGATTGTTTAGCCTATACAATCCCAATATCCATTTATTCTATATAAAGTGGCTAGTTGATGTAGCCATCATCATCATCTCCATCCACTAGTACATTGTCTCTTCAACATTACCTCCATGTGGATGATCACTGTTATGCCCTCAATTTAAATCACAATAGACATTCATATGATTTCTTAGAAGCTTTATCATTTGGGAAGAATATAACATAATAATGCTACCTCCTAGCTACTTGATGTAATGTTCCTTAATAAAAAATTAAAAATAATAATAACAATAATAATCATAAAAATCATAAATAATATAATATAATATTAAAATACAAGAAAATAAATAATAAACAATAAATAATAAATAGTAATAGTAAATAAATAATAAATAATAATAAAATAATAAATAAAAATACTAAAGCTCTCAATAAATATAAAAAGAAGTAAAACAAGAAAGCTATAAAAATCAGTAAATCTATCAAAAAGTAAAAACAAAAGAAATAAAACAAGAAAACAATAAAGTTGCATGTAGACACATGGAGTGTGTGCATGTGGTTCCCCTTCCAATGTTTGCTCTATTTAATAGATGGTGAGGAAGATAAGAGGAATTCCATCATTCCATGATTCCACCATCCATTCTCTTGGGAGAATAGTGTTGTGAGACAAAGGATACCCTGGCAGTAGTACGTAGATTGAGGGCTCGAGGGTGGCCAGTTGTAGCAAGATCTTGTGCAATTAAGCCTACGGTTGGGTGGAGAGTTGTCTCCAAAACTTTGTTGTAGTTAGCAGAATTCAACTAGCATTCAACTAGCATTCCACAGGTAAGTTGTCTCTCCTCAAATTTCTTTTATTTAATGTTAATTAGTTGATAATTTGCATGTTGATTATAAATCGCTTGATTAATCTAAAAAATACCTTGTTTTTATTTCAGGGCTGTTACGTATGGTATCAAAGCTGGTTCAACTCTGGGTGACCTCTAGATAAAGATTTAAGAAAAATACTTAATCAGAATTCTCAATAACATTGCTTATAAAGTTGTCGAAGTAAAATATGTCAAGAAGAATATTAAACCTATGAGGATGTAAAAAAAAAAGAAAAAAAACACTTCCAAGTAAGGAAACACCAACACTCGGAAGATAGCAACTCTAAAACTAGCACATGCATGCACCTTTATCTCTAACTATCTGTAAGTGTTGTTGCCTCCTAATTGAAGCTTCTATGCTCTGCTTTAAAACATGCACAATACACATAGAAATAGAAACCACACTAATTCTGCTGAGTGGAGATGATTATTGTTTTAATATTATGTTGGGCTTTTTATTGTGGTGCCAAAATCAATATTGTTTTTATATAATCTCGATTTTCCTTGAAATTTAATGTGAACCCTGAATTTTAGAGTTGCTACAAAATTTGGTTGTTTGTTTTACAGCGGAGCTTAAATTTTTTCTTTGTAGTTGTGGTTTGTTTTAGTGTATGTGCATAGTTGTTATCTTGTGAAGGTAAGTCATCAATTGTCCGGTTGGTATACTAGCTAGATATCCTCAAATCTTGGGCTCCTCCTCAGATTCCTTCTATTCATTGTTTGATTTCACACTTTTGCGGTGATAACGTAAATTTAAGATTTTCATTTATTTTAATAATAAGAACTTGAAAACAATAATGGATGGCACAAGCTCTTCATGAGGATAAATTTTCATGTTCATGGTTTGCTTGACTATGACAATTAGAGCTCATATGTTACTGTTTGAAAATATTTTGAATCTTTTCCTTATCAACTTTTGTATTCAATGTTGAGGATTTGTAATGGTATCCATATTGCATAAAGTTTTACCCATTGCAGGATTGTTAGGGCTTTTGTTTTGTTCATGAGTGGGTGTGTATATATTTATAGATATTGTAATGTCATGCACTCTTTGAATGTACTCAACAATATAAGGTAGGATATTATGAGAACAAAATATGCCCATGATTTGGGAATGTTATAATGGCACCCGAATTGAATTGCCATGTTACTTTTTTTATTTTGATGGTCTCCCCTTCTTACAATAAGTTGTTGCATGAGTGTTGAGGTTTGATGCTTTTAGAGACTACAAGGGTTTTAAATTTCCTATTTGGTTTAATAAGGCGTAACAAGTAAATCATTCATGACTAATGATGAAATAATAAGATGAGTTAAAATGTGAAAAATATGGAGAGATGGAAAGATGGTGCGATTCCTCGTACAACTAAGAGAAAATAAAGCTAATGAAAAGAATATAATGAATGAAACTTCCATATGGATATCATTGATGAATTCAAGGTGATTCTAATCTTAAGTCATAATTAATAATTATTTGGTTGACCTTGATCTAAGGATGTTAATGTTATCACCCCAAGAAACTCTCCTAGGTTGTATCTCGGAGATGCTCAGGAACATTACAAACTCAACAAAATGTTGGAAATGGATGAATGGGAGGAATGATGCTTGTTCAATCCAGATAACCACTTCTACTATGCTTAACTCCAGATATGGGTGAACACCTCTAGACTACAAGGCTTTAGACCACCAATTACTCACAGTTTGAGGATTAAGTGAATATGGTGAATACTAATCACACCAGCAGATGCACAAGACCATGTGATGGCCGACTACAACCAGTAAAGAGGTTTGTGAATCTATCTCCCAATGCATAGACAGGATGACAGCTCTCTAGCATCAAGTAAAGAGGGACCTGCATAACACATTCAATGATATATACAAGACCCTAACACAGAGGTCAGATGACATCCCCTTGAATGCTAAATATAAAGAGCACATGAAATTGCATAACAGGCATATCCTAGAATAGAAGAAGTGGAAAGTGAGCAATTAACAACAAAAGAAGCTTGTATTATCCGAAAATGAAGACTAGACGTTGCAAGTATCAAAGTAGTTACAGTCTCTAGAAGTTGAATCTTACATCAAAGCAACAACCATCAACCATCATCTCGTTTTCTCTTTGGGTATATATAGAGTTTCATTATAAAATTGCTCTACTGCTCTATGCATGGAGGGGTCTTAATGGACCACCAACCACATTAACTACTTAAAAATGGGCCTCTGCTATGATCTACCGCTTCAATGAATGAACTTAATCTTTTATGATATTTTGTTATCCTTCTTAGCAGGTGGAATGTTGAATGAAAAAATGCTCCATAACTGCTGAATGAATTCAACTGCTTGGGGCATGTCCTTTTCGTTCTTGGAAACTCTACTTCTTGAATGCGGTTGTTGTGGATTAACTACATAAGGTATTGGTAGTTGATAGCCATTGTCCTTCAGGTGCACAACATGAAAAAGGGGTGTTGACTGCATGGAAGATGTACGAGTGAGCAGAGAATAGATATCATCCATTGGATTGTAGAGATAGATGGCAGAGATCTCTTCGCACGGAGTATCGGGTGGAAGTGGAGGCAAAACGATTGCGAGCCGTCAGATCTTGCAGATGAACAGTGGAGATCGGCTTACAGGAGCTATCGGGAGAAAACATGAATGAAAAATCGTCAGCCGTTGGATCCCAGGCGGGTAGATCCAATGGCTATCGGGCGGGGGATATCCACGAGGATTAATGAGTGGGGACAACCGATGGGTGGTAAGCAGTATTGCCCGCACCACTAATGGGAGGCAAGCGGTAATCGTATGTGGGGTAGTGATTCCACCAAGGAGAAGACGTGTGGTGGATGGGACAAGGATAAAACCACTTTTCCCACAGGTTAATGCGTGGGTAAGTTTCGGCATTGGGAGGAGCGAATACCCTTGGATCAGGAGGTGGATGATCAGACAGCGGGGGGTTTAGTGCACATGTTTTGATTGATGTGACAGAGAAGAACCGGATTGGCAAATAGCGCTTATTTTGGAGGCGCACAGTTATATGGGTTTAAAACCTTAGCACCCAGGGGCTTGATGGAAAGGGGCTTATGCCAGGACTTAGAGTAAAATGGATATGGTGAGGGCTATGAGGGCATAAGCAGAGTGCAGGAGAATAAGAAGGATGGTTGATGCAAATCTTGTATTGAGCATAATCAACCCGGTGAGGCCTGCATTTGACCCACAAATGTTGAAGTATGTAGCAGAGCTAACACTGGCTCCTTCTGGGGATGAGATCCTCCCTGTGATGTCTCAAGAAGAGCATACCATTGCCTTTCCTGTAAAAACAAATTATCAAAATGTCCTATGGTTCCATTGGGCATGGAGTCTACTGAGATTACACTAAACTGATAAAACAAAATATTTACAACTTTAAGGCCAAAGGACCTTAAACAACATAAATTTTCAGAAAACACCCATTGACTGGACCATCAAAAACTGCTTCTCCCCCCATACTTTGTAGTATGAAGCTATTGTTCCCTTGGGCCTGAGAAATAACAAGAGGCCTTGTCCAGAAAGCATCAAATTTCCCATGATTTCCTTTCTTTTCTTTCAGTGCATCCCATTTTAGGACCAAGTCTCCAACCTAAAAATTAGTTGCCTTTGTCCCTTTGTCAAAAGCTTCCTTGATCCTTTTCTGATGTGCTGCAGCCTTTTCAACCAACTATTCTCTGATTTCATGTACCTTTACTAAATTAGTGATCCTTTTTGCCATTTCTTCCTCCTCAGTTTTCTCTTGTTGCAGGAACCTTGCCACAATGAGCATCAGTTGAATTGGAAATACTGCCTCTGTGCCATACACCAGCTTAAATGGAGAATTCCCTGTGGATCTTTTGATGGTCAACCTGTCAGCCCAAAGTTCATATTTGAGCTTAGAATCCCAATTCTTTTTGTTATCTTCCAACAGCTTCTTAATTATCCTTATTAAACTCTTGTTGGAAGATTCTGCTAGACCATTGCCTTGAGGATAATATGAGGTGGAATGAACCGATTTAATGCCCATTGAATTGCACATATCAACCAATTATTTTGCCCTGAAGGCTGCTACATTGTCTGTGACTAATTTATGTGGACAACCAAATCTTGTAAAGATATTTTCAATTAAAAACTTCATGACCACATTATGATCAACCTTCCTGGTAGGGATTGCTTCAATCCGCTTAGTGAAATAATCAGTGGCTACTAATATCCATATGTGCTGGCCACTCGAATGTGGATTGATTTCTCCAATCAAATCCAAGCCCCACTACTGAAAAGGTCCTTTTGCATGTATTGGTTTTAAGGGCAGGGACTTCAACTGCTATCTCCCTTCAAATCTTTGGCACCTGTCACAAGATTTAACAAATGAAAATTCATCAGAAAGTAAGGTGGGCCAATATTACCCAGCTTTGAGGATTTTATGGCCTGTAGTCTTCCAATAATGGTGTCCCTGACACATGTTGGAATGAAATTACTGCATAACCTCCATTGATTGTTCTTTGTCCAAACACCTCAAAAGTATTCCAAATGGATCCCTCCAATAGAGAAGACTTTTATTGATGCAATATTTAGCTGCCTTAAGCTTAATAGTTCTGGCTTGACTTGTGCTTGATCCTGGATGGATTTCTAGCTTCAGAAAAAATTTAAGTATTGCAGAATACCAATCACAAGAAGCTAGATTTTCTGCGACTGACTACTTTCTTTCTAGTTCAGCTTCTTCCTCTTCTGATGTTGGAGCATTTTTTGAATTTGAGCAGATGAGGTTTATGTCCAATCTTCTGCAATTTTCTTTAGCTAATATTCTGGCAAGACCCTGACTTCTAACAAGCTTGGTGGGCTTCAATTCTATATTAAACTCAATCAATTTTGCAATCCATTTAGCCCTTCTTCCATCAGCATTAGGTTGTGTTAAGACATCTTTTATTGCAGTAGAGGGTACATATGCAATTATATTTGAATGCAAAATATAAACTCTGAAAGCTTTTAAAGACTTGATAAGAGCATATGATTGCTTCTCAATGATATCATACCTCATCTCAGCATCCCTTAATGTTTTACTGAAAAATGCCACCGGATGCTCTGAGCCTTCTTCATCTGCTTGCAATAAAACAACTGCAAGGGTATCTTCAGAGGCAAATGAAAATATATGAAACTCCTTGCTATAATCTGGACTACTTAGAGTGGGAGCTTCCATAATGGCTTTCTTAATGGACTCAAAGGATTTTCTGGCTGCCTCAGTCCATTTGGTCTCTGACCCCTTCTTCAACATGGAGGTAATATGCTTCACCAATTCTGCAAAATTTGGGATAAACCTCCTTACAAAATTTATTTTGCCCAGAAAGGACTGGATATCCTTCTTTGATCTCGGGACAGACAAATTCTATATGGCCTTGACTCTTTCTAGGTCAATTCATACACCTACAACAAAAACAATATGTCCTAACAGCTTGCCTTCTTCTAAAGAAAATTGTGACTTTTTAGGATTGACTGAAATCCCAAACCTTCTGCACTCCAAGAACACTTTTTTCAAATGCTGCAAATGGTCATGATGGTTGTTGGGGTATACTGTTATATCATCAAGGTAGATAAGGACAAATTTATCCTTCTCTCCCACAAATGTTATATCCATAGCTCTCTGAAAGGTGGCTCCAACATTCATCAATCCAAAAGGCATCTTGGCATACATAAAAGTTCCCCAAGGAGTGGTGAATGCAGTTTTCTCTTGGTCATCTGGATGTAAAGCAATCTGATTAAAGCTTGAAAATCCATCTAGGAAACACATCACTTTAGCACCTGAGACCTTTTGCAGCAAATGCTCCATCTTGGGTAGAGGATAGTTATCTTTCTTAGAGCATTTGTTTAAGTTTCTAAAATCAACACAGATTCTAATTTCTCCACTTTTCTTCCTGACCACAACCAAATTAGCTACCCATTTTGAATATCTGAGAGGAACAATAATTTTGGAAGCCAACAACTTTTTTTATTTCTTTTTCAATCTTGGGGAGGAACATAGGATTTATTAGTATCAGCTTTTGCTTGAAAGATACGGTGTCTTTCTCTAAGGGGATTTTATGCTGGATAATCTTCTTGTCATAAGTCTTCAGGTCACTATATTCCCAGGAAAAGACATCAGCAAGTTGTTTCATTAAATTTGCATTGTTCAGCACTTTGGTTAGCAGACAGATGGGTCGATTGATCTATATATCTAGTCTAAACTGTACTCCCTATATTATGCTTACAGACTACAGATTGGTCTTTTTTTTAGTAGCCTTGTAAGGCACATCATTATGGTCAAATAACTTTTCTAATGGAACAAGACCCTTACGTATATGATTGCTGGGGTAGTTAGACAATGCTACCTTTGCCAATTTTACTTCTAAGCTAGGATTCTGGGATTTCTTGCAAGCATTCATTCTCTTGGTCAATTTTCAATTCAGAGAATTCATCAATGACTTGCAAGAACCTATTCACTTCATCAGCATCTTCAAAAACTTTCCAATGCTAGACATTATCAGGCAAGGATGGTCTATATTTTATCTGGACTTCATAAACTAGTCTAGGAGGCATGAGAGGGATAAACATGCTAGCAAACACAACAAGGGAATTAGCAAGCTGATTTTTGGCTCTAGGGATATATGAAATTTAGAAAATATCAAAATAATAATTGAGTCTCCATACCTCGTCTCTGTATTCTTTCAGCCTTGGGTGCTTTGCTTGAAATTTTTTGTTTACTTGCTGAATAATGAGATCAGCATCTCCAAACACCTTTATGTTCTTGATTAATCTGTCTTTTGATGTGTTAAGGCCCAATATCAGAGCCTCATACTCTGCTATATTGTTGGTGGCTTCAAATTCCAGTTTAAAAGACAGCCGTATGCTTTCTTGTTGGGGAGATATCAGCACCACCCCTACTCCTGCAGTCTCCCTGCAACATGCTCCATCAAAGAACATCTCCCAAACCTAACTTCCTTGCTCTTCCTCGGCCTGAACTATTTGTTTCCTGAGTTGTATTGAGGCCTCTGGGATTCTTCTATTTGGAGAATACATGCTCCAAAATCATTGTCCACAGCATGAATGGGATAATTAAAAGGATTCTTCTCATTATTGATGATATATCCCAACTGTGATTCTCTATATAATCTCCTGCTTTCTCCTCCAAAGACAGGGACAGTGGCATAAGATAAATCATTTTGTAAAGTCCCACCTAGTCTCTTAATCCATCCTCTGGACAGCAGCATGCCAAACTTAGGAGGGACATCTGCTACCACAATGCCCATCACCATGCTCTTCATGGGTAGCTGAGTTAGGGTTATGGCCAGGTCTTTGATCAATCCTAGGCACTTTACTTTCCTTGAATCAAAAGAGAATAAATCATGGTATGGTCTCATGACATCAAGGCCTAACTCTTCCATGACAGCCTTTGGCATCATATTATGACTAGCCCCAGTGTTTAGCAGGAAATTATGAAGGATTTTATCATGAATGGTCACGGAGACATAAAAATATGGAGAATTATCATTAGCAGGTTTGGTCATAGGGCTTGGCACAACTAGAAGTATATCATCTTGAAAATTGATAGAGTCAATGGAGGTTTGTGTGGTTTTCATCTCAAGAGCTTCAAGGATAAGCTTTCTAAACACTTCACTCTTTACAAGTTCTAACAGAGGCACATATATTCTCAATTTCTGAACTTCTGCTTCAAAGCTGAAAGGGGAAAGGGACGTATCAGGACCTCTTACCTCTTGAACTGGTGCTTTTAGGATGACTAGAACAGCTACTGGTCTCTTTTGTCTAGTATTCTGTTACTCTGTTTGGACATCATCTCTCTGGGCAGGACTCTCCTTGACATTATTTGCATGAGACCTCAGATTGTATTTTTATTGTTCACCAATCTACAGAACAACCTCTCTGTCCCACCTTTGACTGTCTTGTTCCTAAAACAAAGATTCTTCGTAATCAACCAATGTCAAAAAGGCAGCATTGCCTTTATCTTCCATGCAGTGAATTTCATCCTCATCTTCAAGTTGTTCCTCCTCCATGACTACATTTTGAAAAGGAGCTTTAACCTTTTGATCTTCATTAACTTCTTTACCCCTCTGGATGATTTGCATTTTTGCTCATTTGTTCCTCTGAATGGATTGGCATTTCTTGGAGCAAATGTGTTCTGCTGCCTTGTTTTTGCTCAATTCTGCTCAGCCTTCAGCTTAGATATTTCAGCAGCCAATGACTCTATCATTATAGTCATTTTATCTAACTTAGGCTCTGATGATGAAGCAGAGGAAGAAGAAGCCTCACCTCTCTGCCTTCTACTGTCAGCATAGCTTTTGAGCTTTTCTGCAGCCATAATATTGGATTCTACTTCTAGGGTTGCATCTTGCATATCAGCTAGAGTGGCACATCTTATTTCTCTCAACAATAAGCCGAAATTAGAGTCAAAAGCATTGACATAAGTGATTTTGGTAGAGGTGGGGGTTGGCTTTACTTCAAATGGTATTTTATTATACATCCTATTAAATCTTTTATTAAAATCAAGCAAAGTTTCCTTGTTTTCTCTCTTCATGTTACCAAACTCATTGTGGTAATACAACAAGTCCTTTTTATCTCCCTAGTGCTTTAAAAATGCCTCATCTAAGGCTTCAATATCAGCAATAGATCTAGGGGTCAATTCTCTGAACCACTTTTTGGCCTCTCCATCAAGGCTCTAGACAAAAACTCTCATCCACACATCATTTTCACTTATGTCTAAGTTATCAACATAACTATAAAAAGCTTCAACGTGTTCTTCAGCTGTTACCCCATCTGTACTAGTGAACTTAGGCATATATTTTTGGTACTCTCCTGTAGGCATGGCATTCAAGGAACAGGAAAAACTAAGGGTCCATATCTAGCAGCTATGATTCTTTCCATCCTAGTGGGAGTTTTCTGGCCTGCCATGACTGGGGTATGTAGAATGATACTGGCAGATTGAATAGTGGGGAACAATGGAATGGGTTTCAAAGATAAGGGAATATGGTGAGTTGTATGGGATGCAATCTTTGGACTGAGATCCGAAGGGGAACTAAATGAACAATGAGCTTTATGAATCTCTGCAGGTGATTCTTCACTAGTAATGTTAGGCTCTAAATCTCCAAACTGTATATTTTCAACTATAACCTTCTCTTGCAGAGATACATAGGATTTCTTAGGCTTACCTAATTTTGATGCTCCTTTTTGTGAAATTTTGTTTTGCTTAATGATCTTCTCAGGGTCAGGCACTAGTTTAGCGAGTGATTTCGGAGGATTTCTTCGAGTATGTCTCACAAACTGAGCCAGGACTATAATGTGGAGTTGCCAAAGGTTGGTCTTCCTCCAGAAATGTCCCCAGACATTGTCTATCATCAAAATCTGGTACTGTGTTGTCTCCAGGGAAGCTGAGCTTCAATCTCCTCTCCCCGGAAATGGCGCCAATTGATGTTATCACCCCAAGAAACTCTCCTAGGTTGTATCTCGGAGATGCTCAGGAACACTACAAACTCAACAAAATGTTGGAAATGGATGAAATGTTGGCCACTATGCTTCTTGAATGCGGTTGTTGTGGATTAACTACATAAGGTACTTGTAGTTGACCGTCGTTGTCCTTCAGGTGCACAACATGAACAGAGGGTGTTGACTGCATGGCAGATGTACGAGTGAGTGGAGAATAGATATTAGCTGTTGGATCATAGATATAGATGACAAAGATCTCTTCACACGGAGTATTGGGCGGAAGTGGATGCAAAATGATTGCGAGCTGTCAGATCTTGTAGATGGACGGTGGAGATCGACTTACAAGAGCTATCAGGAGAAAACACGAACGAACAATTGTGAGCTGTTGGATCCCGAGAGGGTAGATCGAATGGCTACTGGGCAGAGGATATGCACGAGGATTAATGAGCAGGGACGACAGATGGGCAATAAGCAGTATTGCCTGCACCACTAATGGGAGGTAAGCGATAATCATACGTGGGGTAGCAGTTCCACCAAGGAGAAGATGTGTGGCAAATGAGACAGGGGTAAAACCACTTTTCTCGCTAGTTAATGCATGGGTAAGTTTCGGCATCGGGAGGAGCGAATACCCTTGGATCAGGAGGTGGACAATCGGATATCGGGGGCTTTAGCACACATGTTTTTATTGATGTGATAGAGAAGAACCAGATTGGTAGATAGTGCTTGTTTTGGAGGCGCGCAGTTATATGGGTTTAAAACCTTAGCGCCCAGGGGCTTGATGGAAATGGGCTTATGCCGGGACTTGGAGGAAAACAGAGATTTTGAGGGCTATGAGGGCATAAGATGAGTGCAGGAGAATAAGAAGGATGGCTGATACAAATATTGTATTGAGCATAATCAACCCAATCAGGCCTGTGTTTGACCCACAAATGCTGAAGTATGTAGCAGAGCTAACAGTCAATTCTCAAGAAGAGAAAAAGGTAAAATAATATATTGGTTGACTTGAAGCAAATCATTTCCTTGATCTTTGATTACTCTATATCCATTGATTTTTAGTTTCTACATTTGCTCAGTAGTAACTAGCATAAGAAAGTTGTGTTTATATGGATAATTAATGCACTAAATAATGTAAATATTGTGCTATTGCATTTGTTTTATTTTATGATCCACATTATTAACAATAATAAGGAAAACTCATGAGATGTAATTAAAAGTATGAAATAATTTCTTGGAAATAAGTAAGATCAACTTTTATTACGCTCCCTATAACAAGTCAATTTTCATAAACAACATAGGAAAATATTGAAATTTCCTTAGTATTGTGTCCTTCATGAGTTATGTAATTGGATAAGTCAAAGTATAATAGCTTAATTAGAGATTGAGGCTCTAGATGTTGAAACTTGCAAATAAATAGACTATATTAGAATTGTAGCATACAAATTGTGCGATGAACTAATTAGGAGTGCTTACTTAGCTAAGATAGATACTTTTATGGAGCATCTAAATCATGTTTTATTGTTTAAACTTTATGATACATCTAAATCATACACTATGATTTCAGTTTAAGTTTAATTAACTATTATGATTTTGAGTATAATGTTACATGAAGTTTCATGATATAATGGTAGGAGGAATTGAAGGGATGTTTTTGTCAAGAAGAAATTTCTCTTAATGATATTGATGATTGAACCAAGAAACATGATTAGTAAAGGACATAGTGATGATCTACATAGTTTAAAAATGTGAAGATATGAAGTTGAGATTTTCATAATGACCAATGATGATAAACAAGGAAGATGTTTAAAGGTTTAAATGGTAAAAAAATAATAGTTGAAGTATAGGAAAGAAATGTTGTTATAAATTTTATAGGGATACCTTGAGAAGGATTGTGTACAAATTGACAAAAGAAGTGAGAGTCAATTAATAGAGGCTTTACTTTACTAAACTACACTCGTTGTTTCATGAGTAAGACTTCACATAGAGAAACTTATCAATTTTTGTTCCCATAGCGTTAAAAGAGGTTGTTTCCAGAGAAAACCACACATTTAAATTTTTCATGGACAATGATGGTAGTAGTGTTTCCAACTATTTCAAAATCTAAAATAAAGATACTATTTAATGAGCAAGAATCTCTTGTCCAAATTGAAGAAGGGTGAATTTACGATAAAGCAATCAAATGGTATTGAGATAGGAAATTGACGACATAAGAAAATATTTTTTGTGGATGAAAATGATAATTGTTAAGTGATTTATATATAAGTCAACATGGATTGACAAACCCTCATTCACATCAATTAAGCACGATATAAAATTAAATCGTGATGACCTAGTGTTTATATGCAATTGCATATAGCGATATTGGAATTGGTAAGCCAAAGGGAAAATGGATGTAAAACCAAGGGATTTAATTTTGAGATAGATGATTTAAATAATGATTGTATAACTAGTAATATCTTAACAATGAATTTCATCAGAATATATGACAAGAGATTAAGACTCAAGATGATGAGGCTCATGTGAAATTTAACAATGTACTTAGATGAATATAGCTATGGTGTAAATGGTCAACTTCCTAGTTGAAAGAAGTGGAAATGATTATTGGAAAACTAATTGGTATCTTGATGAAAACATAACACTAATAACACTGATGAGATAACATAGATCCTAAATGGATGTTAAATAATCTTAGTTCATAGTTGAATGTTTGTAAAGTAAATGAAATTGATTTTTCTGATGAATCATGATAAGAATGCTTATAGAGTATTATTCTATATTTGATAAGTATTGAGATGTTCTCATATTGATGATGTTTCATGATATAATGGTATGAGGGTGAGCATGCACATGTGGTTCATATTTATATAGTTGTTACAATAGTGACGATGTATCCTTATGATGATGATAATATGCATAGGCATTATGATGTTATTTACATATTCAATTACTACGTGATGATAGGTATTTAATGTTGAATACTCATGATGGATATGATATGCATAACGTGGCATAGGAATTATGATGCTATAATATGAGGTTTATTGACATGTGGTTCATTTATTATGTGAAGTCATGATATGTATTTGATGCAAATATGCTTATGTTATAACTTATGATGGTAGTTCATGAGGTCAAGCATGTGATAGTTATGTACAAATTTATGACATGCATGAGCATGTAGTTCATTATTATTCATAATGTTGTGATTAACAATGATGAATGTTACACGATGACATGCAGGACTTGGCATGTGGATTATTTTCTATGATATTATGATGGTATAGCTAATGCATTGGTTGTATGTTGAGGTGTGATGATTCACAGGACTCCACAAATGGGCCAAGAGGGCTGGTTTATTTGATGATCTCGTGCGAGCCCATATGCACAAGGGAGAATAAGTAGCACCATGTGTGCTGGGGACAAACTCAATCAACACTACATATGCCAGTGGATCCTTTGTCTTGTGTAGCTCTTGATGGATAACACTTGAAGGGCTATGGGACCATCTTGAAGAGGCCAAGAGCCTGATGTTCTAGGCTAGATGCCTGGTATTAGATTGGGATGTTGAATTTTGGTGGGGGCGTAAGGACTTCAATTCCTGGGGTTGTGTGCCTTAATAGTTGTGGAGGGAGTGGGCCAGCCTTGCAAGATGCATGGAGTCATTGAGTACTGTACCAGATGCCTGCCTTGGGGCATATGAGGTCTAAGTCAAGCACAAACCTTGGGGCTAGTTTTGGACTAGGATATAGACCGGGGAGGCTTATGCCTAGTTCCGAAAGTGGGAAAAAGGACAAAAATTCCTTGAGATTTCCCGGGTGTTGTGAAACTTTTGATGTCTGCTGGTTATACTAGTTCAACAAAGGGAGTAGGGAAAACATGAAGTAATAAATAACTAAATAAATAAAATATTAAATAATTCAACTTAAGTTTGGGAGGAAGTTCCTTAAAGTGGGAAGTATTGTAATTCCTTTAATAATAATAGTAAATAATAATAATATAGATAATATTAAAATACAATAAATAAATAAAAAACAATAATAAAAAAATCAGTAATAGTAAATAAATAATAAATAATAATAAAATAATAAATAACAATACTAAAGCTCTAAATAAATATAAAAAGAAATAAAACAAAAAAGCTATAAAAATCATAAAGCTATCAAAAACTAAAAACAAAAGAAATAAAACAAGAAAGAAATAAAGTTGCATGTAGACACATGGAGTGTGTGCATGTGGTTCGCCTTCCAATGTTTGCTCTATTTAATAGATGGTTAGGAAGATGAGAGGCATTCCATCATTCCATGATTCCACCATCCATTCTCTTGTGAGAATAGTGTTGTGAGACAAAATATACCCTAGTAGTAGTACGTTGATTGAGGGCTCGGGGGTGGCCAGTTGTAGTAAGATCTTGTGCAATTGACCCTATGGTTGGGTGGAGAGTCGTCTCCAAAACTTTGTTGCAGTTAGCAGAATTCAACTAGCGTTCAACTAGCATTCCACACGTAAGTTGACTCTCCTCAATTTTCTTTTATTTTATGTTAACTATTTGATAATTTGTGTGTTGATTATAAATCACTTGATTAATCTAATTAATTACGTGTTGTTGTTTCGGGGCTGTTACATATCCAAAGTAGGGAATTCTTCATTGATCCCTAGTTTCGATTGATTTCTTACTTTTTGCTCTTTATCTGGTTTGAGCAATCCTTAATTTCTCCTTGATCCCAATTGAAAAAAATTCACCATCTAGCCTAAAGGATCTGAATTTACTCAGCTACCTTGCCCTATGAACACTATATTTAGAACTTGATTCAATCCTTTTTTCTTGACATTTTGACTCCATAGCCCAATGGTAAAAGACATTCATCTATCCATCTAAATCAGTGAGTCCACCACCAAATCAAACCAAAACCCAGTCAAGCTTAAATAACTAGCCTAAAATCAATTAGCTCAACAAAGTTAAATCATTAAGAGAGAGCTCTCTCTGAGCATTAGGAAGGCTAAACCCTGATCTCAAAATTAGGTTTGTGGTTACCTCATTAATTTCATTCTTTGACCTTGAGAAATTATTGAGTGATAACATAATGGCGACCATCCCGGGGAGAAAACATTTTCTTCAGTAATATTATACAAATATTAGATCTGATCTATGATGGTGGACAATGATCAAAAACAAAAATGTTAAAATCATCCACTTAGTGATTCCAGCTCCAAATTAATTTCATAATCAAGACTCCACTAGAGGAATGAACCTGAAAGAACAATATGGAAAGGTCAAGCTTTCAACTTGGATTACCATCCAAGACATCATGTTCTTTCTCATCAAGAAGGTTTTTCAATTTATTTTGTATTTTAAAGAAGATCTTAGATTGGTATTTGATTATTTTCCTTTGAAAATTGTAAATATAAAATCTCCTTACCCATTTGAGCAGCTTTCTTCTGAAACTTATGAAGATCATTTTCTAGTTGAGAAGCCCCAAGAAATCAAGACTAATCTTTAAATCCCTGTACATATTCTTGTACCATGTAAAGTTCCAGATAGGTATAACACACTCATCTTACCTCCTATACTCCATGATTTCCCTGAAAATTATTACAAATACCTTCCTAAGTTTGATGGAGAGAATGGTATCACTGTCTGAAAACATATTCAAGATTTTGAGAATTATATGGACCTATTTGAGATTGATGAAGATGATGTTAGAATCATACTTTTTGCTCTTTCTTTGAAAAGTAGAGTAAAGAGTTGGTTCAGGAATATGCCTATTGCAAGCATTTCAAATTTCCAACAGTTTGTCAAAATTTTCCTTGATAGATGGATAATCAAAGTCAATCTTTTTGTGATCATAGAATCTGAATATAATCAGTTGAAAAGATAGCCAAATGAAACAATACAACAATTTTTTTGACAGATTTAATCATATCTATTATTCAATGCCAACAAATATAAGACCTCCTCCTGATTCAGCTCTATTGAATTATCCAAAAGCATTTGACCTAAAAATAGAATTTCAGCTAAGAGAAAGAAACCCAGCAACTCTTGAATAGATGCAGAGAAGAACAACATTGCAGAGGTAAAAATAGAGGAAATGATAGAGAAGACCACCATGCAAGATAATTTTTTTGTGCAAGATCACCATGACCTATTTATTTCATAAAAATAAGAGGTTGATATCCATGAATAAATTCCTACTAATTCCAACTACCATAGATCAGAAAATGGATTCACAGATCAACAGATGGAAGAGGAATCTACTTATCTAATGTGTATGTTTGATGACATTCCTTCTTTTAATGATTTTCCTAAATATGATCAATATGATGATAATTATGTTCTTCAAACTCAAGCTAACTTAACAAAGCAATCAGAAGCTAGTTTGGGAAATAAGGAAATTCAGTTTCAACAACTTGAAAACAATGATCATGGTATTCATATAAGCTATAAAAGTGAAGAACAAAGAGCAGAAAATTTGGAAATAAGTGAAGGTTCTTTACCTCTTTGTTTTGCTTTATTTCAGTTCATCAGAGAAAACTTTAAGGCAATAAAAAATCAACAGTCTTTAGGTATTGATATTGACAACAAAGAAGACAATGAAAATCTTAATCAGGATTCTTTAGTTTCACAATTACAGTCATTAAATTCCATTGAAACATATAATCAAGTAATACAAGAAAATTCTAAACCACTATGTTTTGAATCGTTTCATTTTTTAAAGGAAATGTGTTATAATATCTCTAAAGAAAAGGATAAGCATCTTGTAGAAATCTATGAAGTTCCATTCAAACCTATATGCAATAGGTTGCAACAATCCTTACAAGTTTTTTATGATCCAATAGTTGATATGTCGAATAATGAAAGCAATTAGAATTTTTCTCGATTAACTAACTATGAGATTCAGGATCAAGATGATAAAGGTTTCATGAGTCGAAGATTTCAATCAGTAGAAATATTATAAAAAAGCTTATCTGGAAATTTGTAGGGTGATAAAGATGAAAACGACATTTCAGTTTCATGGCATGGAGGCCATCCAAAACAGGTGTACAATTGCTCAAATCAGTTGGACATTAGTGTATATACCTTGGAAGATCCTTTTGTACAGTTTCTAGAGTCAACAAAGGAAATCAAATATTTCCTTATCTTCTCAATTGTTGACAAGTTTATATTGGGTTTTAGAATCTGAGCGTTGATCACAAACAAGAAAATGCAACAAAATACATCAAATTATATAATGCTTGAATGGTTGCATTGGATGTTTCATTTTACCTAATGAGCAGTTGGACAACTGATTAGAGTAGGTAGGTAGAATTTTCAGTTTGATTGGATCTTATTTTAAACAAGAAAATAAGCTCAGTACTCTGTGCATTTTTTCAGTTTCATATTAGATTTCAGTTTGCAGAAAAGGTTGTGATTTTAGTTCAAGACTTTCATCACAGAGAGTATATAAAAAAGCATGTGCAAGCTTCTGATCAACCCAATGGATTAGGCCACTAGTCGATGGTGTTCTTGACATCTCACAAGGAGATGCCATCCCCAAGTAGAGCCACTGTTAGGGTCCTATAATAATAGGTTTCATAATTTCGAATTGAATCTGTTAAGTCTTGTAATATTATACATACTTTTTCTTTCTGCAAAATGTTTTCCCATATTGAAAATAAAAAATGTAAAGAGGGTAAGCCCTAAAAGAAAAATCAAAGGACTAAAAGAAAAAGATAAAAAAGAAAATAAAATATGAATCCCACCAAAAAGAGATAAAAATAGATCATGAAAGTGTGCACATTCAAATGCCATTGCTCTTAGTTTACTTTTTGCAAATAAGATTGTGTGCATCTTTTCAAAATTCCATAATCCATGATGATCAAACAATTTAATCTTGATTCAATCATGCTTTAAATTTCATGCTAATAGATAGAGAATAAAGATGTAGCCAAACTGCTTAATCTTGGAAAATCAGTAGTTAGGTAGATAATAATAATGTTCTCGTAAATTTAATATGAGCCATTGGAAGTTATAAGATTATAATTAGATAGTTTGCTTATGAAAGAAAAAAAATAAAGGGTCAGCAAGCTTAAATGCACCCAGTAAATGAGGAAAAATTGTCAGGATAAGAAGGGTAGGTAGATTACTTTCACATGCACTGGAAAGCATCAATTGGTTTGTTTATTATCACTAATATCTTACTAATTTCCCCTTCTTGATTCCAAAGGACCCTTCCCTTTTCATTTCCTCTTATTCTAGCATTTTTCCATTTGAAACCATCATTTTCCTTTCATTTTTACCTTCCCCCCTTATTGTACCCCTTTCCATAGTTAGAAAACACATTTTCCTTCAGAAAAGTGTATTCCCCTCTACTAATTACCTTTTCATTAGAAACATGCAAAAACCGACTTTTTGCATAGTTTTAAATGGTTGAAATATTATCGAGCCTCACTGTAGGAATCCTTCCCTGATATATTTTTAATTTTTTTCTCATATATTATATAACCCACCTTATATTAAAACCCTTTTTGTTTCATAGTAACCCTTCACATACATATCATACCCCATCGCGTTAAATATCCTGGGTCCCACGTCAATTGACTTAACCTATCTAATCACTCGACCCAACCACATTTTGAAGGCGCAACTCAATCAACCAACCGATCACCCACTTCCATATCTGACGACCATCGTGCCATATCACGCTCGAATTAGCCTGACACTTAAAACTTGAAAATCACGTGATATGGGTGGTTTCCCTACCTGACTTTTGGCTGTGTAGCAACCCCATGTTATATCATGTCCTCCAAAATAATACCACCCTACCCCTCTAAATCGGTGTGATAAACAATAATATTTCCTCCTCACATCAGATAAGATCACCAATGTGATAAAAAACCTTGAACCACTATGGTAACACATGCACCA
The DNA here is from genome assembly GCA_000404065.3 of Pinus taeda. NCBI lineage: Eukaryota > Viridiplantae > Streptophyta > Pinopsida > Pinales > Pinaceae > Pinus > Pinus taeda. The sequence goes on along the minus strand of APFE030467831.1, from coordinate 12,095 downwards.
TGCTAAAACTGTGATACCACTCTGCACAGTGTAATGGGCCCCCGTTGTTCGAAATCCATACCTTCACCTTGTAAAATCTGTAGAATTTTCAAAAGAAACCCAGTTATTCTGTCCACAACTTACCTCTGTTTAAATTGCGAAAGTGAAAATCCATTCCAACTTGAATTTAAACCCCATTGAAAGTTCGTATTCCTTCCATAGACTACCCTGTTCTCTGAAGGCATTATCTCCTCCCTACAAACCTGTGCTCTTATTAACAATTATTATTTTGCAGGTAATTAGCAAGGCCTAGGGATTGGACAAACAGGTTTTGATACTAGTCATAAAACTTGTTTTCTATGGATTCTCAGGAAATGTATTCAAAGGCTTCATTGAGCGGGAGTTTTGTGTACAAAGACAAAATAAAGTTTAAACCAGAGACAAAGCAGGAAGAAATCATTTACACAAAGGCAGTAATTGTTAAAACAGAGATAAATAAGCAACAATATATTCATGTTTTTACATGAAGTCAAAACAAGTCTTTAGTAAAATTCACTTTTACTAAAGACATAAAAGCAAGATGAGAATAAAAGATACCAAATGATGTGATTTACAGTGACGGGTAAAATTAAAAGCATGTGACAGATCATTCATGGTAAAAGACTAAATAGAGGAGGCAGAGTAAGAAGAAAGCATGAGAGATAAACCAAGATAAAAGAAACAGATAGATAAGAACAATCAAGTAGAATAGAGACATCTTTCATGTGAGTTGAAAGGTGTCACTACCTTTTAGCATCCATATATTTTATTTCCCAGAATAATTCCTGAATGAGTATAGGATATTTTCTAATAGTTTTTTGTATAAATACTTCATAATTTGAAGTATTAGGGGTGTGGATTGTTGAACATTTATATAGTTGTATTGATCTAAAACCTAAGGGGTTATTGTAACATTTTCAAGTCAGCATACACGACTGGGTAATAAAGGCATTGCATTACAGGATTGATGTGTTGGGCCACTTAAGCGGAGTATCTTTCTATTGTTAAATTGTGATTTTCTTAAGTATTTCACATACTTACATGTTTTCCAATTTGAATCTAATAACTGGATTATTATTACAAAATTTGTTTAAGTACACTCTGTCTTGAACAGTTATTCATTTTGATGTTTTCTTCTGATATCCAGATTAGGGAATTCTTCATTGATCCCTAGTTTCGATTTTCTTCTTACTTTTCCCTCATTATCCGGCTTGAGGAATCCTTAATTGCTCCTTGATCCCGATTGAAGACACTTCACCATCTAGCCTAAAGGATCTGAATTTACTCAACCACCTTGCCCTATGAACACTATCTTTTGAACTTGATTCAGTCTTGTTTTCTTGACATTTTGACTCCATATCCCAATGGTAAAAAACATTCATCTATCCATCTAAATGAGTGATTCCACCACCAAATCAAATCAAAACCCAATCAATCTTAAATAACTAGCCTAAAATCAATTAAGTCAACAAAGTTAAATCATTAAGAGAGAGCTCTCACTGAGCATTAGGAAGGCTAGATCTTGATCTCAAAAGTAGGATTGTGGTTACCTCGATAATTTATTTCTTTAACCTTGAGAAATTGCTGAGT
>APFE030467823.1:62093-79046 GCA_000404065.3 Pinus taeda | reverse complement strand
TTGATGTAGCTCTTCTTGCTGTAGCTATGATTCAAGCTGCAAAAAATCAATCTTTTCCTGTGCATTTTGTAGACATGTTTGAATTTCTGAGAAAAAATCCTTGCTGATTTTGACTGTATTATTCATATTAGAGAGTATTAGATTGTCCATTAACTATAATATTGCACTAATTGGAGCTATTTTTAATCCTCAAAAAATAGTAAAACAATGAGGAAAAGATGGACACCAATTGCTCTTTTATACTTCAAATCAATCAGCTTACAATAGATTCAGCACACAAAGAATGGTGATATACGAAAAATAGACTACTCAAAGCAATTTCAAAAGTATACCAATGAATCAATGGATTCAGGTGGCAGTCTAAAGTATTGACATATCCTTCAAAACCTACCGACCATCAGAAAAATTAGATCTTGCTGGCGAGAACACGCTCACGTTTCTCCACAGAACTTGATGGAAACCGACCTTGGCAATAAGACCCTGCTCCTTGATTTTTGCAAGCTTCCTTACCAACCGGGCCCTTTCTATTTCGACATAAATCTTCCAAGCTGAGACATTATTCAGTGATTTGATCAATTCAACACATGTATCGAGGTCAGGTATCTCATCAATATATATATTGCATGGCTAGCTAAACCGTTCCAGTGACTGCCTGCTTCAGGTGTGCTCTTTTCTTGGAAAGAACACTAATTTGCTCACTTAGCGTCTTCCATGCACGTGCTTCATAAAAAATATGCTCTCTCAAGCCCGTAGGGAGTAGCAACACTATATTCACATTTATTGTCGATGATAAAAAGACGACGCTCAAGGCAATGCTCCCAACGAGTATGGCGGGCGAAGTAAACTTTGGGAAGCTACAAAATCTAGGGCTTATTCGTATTATTGATTACACTTGCAACACCATTCAGAATCAGCCACAGAGGGTATTAATAGTCATAAAGTGTGAAGTTGTTTCACCTGCACTTGATGCTGAAATCGGTGAACTAAAAGTGAAACAAGAAGGAAATGAGGCGCGCATGAAACCTGAAGTAAAAGCCAAGACAGATGGAACCGTTTCAAAGTCTGCCGCTCAGATTGTGCATGAGAAACATGGGAATGCTGCACCTTCTGCACGATTGGGAATGTCACATAGAAACAAACACGATGCAGATTTAGAATCACCGTACAACACTTCTCTTCTCTGATCTACACAGAACAAAACTCTGGATCAAATAACCGACTTGAAGCGTTCCAACTTCGAATCCCTTCCTAGATTTTCAGAATAGGCTCGGCTTTATTTTCAGAGAGACTCTAAAAGCAACCATGCTTTATAGAGACTCCTAATATCACTCCCTTGTCTCGCAGGCGTTCCTTTTACGCACGGGTCGGGGAATATAGCAAAGGCGACCCCCCTTAGTCCGAAGTCTGCTGCAGTAGGATCAATGCCATGTTTAAGATCTGTTGATTCCACCTCAATGACCTCATCCACAGCCTGCCTCAGGACCTGTACTATCTACAGCGGATTCCGGTCTGCCACAATCACCAATCAAGCCCCAAAAATAGACTTTCAGGAAGGTCTGGCTCCTTCATTAAACCTTTGTTCTGTTCCAGAACCCGCGGGTTGCCTCAAGAGAATGATAGGAGTATTTTCGTAGAGGATTAACCTCAAAAGGTTTCACTGTGCCTCAGAAAGTTCGGGTTTCCTAACTCAGATGAATTCGGGTGCCTCAGGCTTCGAACAGAGAAAATTATTGTGCAGGATGCTGCCTCCCGTGTTGATCAAGATGCAGAAGCACTTTTACACCACAATCACCATGCAATTCACACCACAACCATCAAATGCAGACGGATACAAATGGTACAAAATGTAACAAAACCTACGACTGGGGAAATTTATGGTAAGGTCCACATGGAAAATGCTTGGCAACATAACAATCTCTATCCGCAATATCCAACCGGTAGGAAACAACCACAATGGGATGTTCCGGCCCCGTTAATTGATTTCATTTCTACTGAAATGTGAAGTTACCAGCTTGATTTCATTTTTTCGTGTAATGTGTAGCTACCAACTATTCTTTCCTGCCACAGTCGTCTTTACCTATCCTAACCTCCTCTACTGTGTTATCTGTTGTGATTCCAGAACCCTTATTTTCAAAGACAAAATCAAGATCATACAAGTCAACGACCATTGTCACGCAAGACAAGAATACATATCAGTGCCCACTGTGCCAAGTTGCAGAACGAGTAAAATTTGAATTTTCAGATGCAGACAATGCCACTCTCAAGGCAGCATCTATCAGCAGTTCAGAAGCACAATAAGAATGGAGAGAAGAATCGCAGCAATAATTTCTCCATGACGAGCTGAATGTTTCTGAGAGCAACGTGTTGCAAATCGGCGTCAGGGCAGATTATTCAGCGTTCAGGTGCATTCAATATCAATTCAAAATCAGAAACGCATCAACGCTTATGCGCATTCATTATCAATGACTCATGAGGGCGCAGTCTCTGGCAGTCAGAGAGCACAATACCGCCTTGAATGAGAACGCTTATAGTGTAGTCAGGCCAGGAAGAGGCAGAGCCAGGGAATCAATGTCAGAGTAGCACTCATGAATGAGCAGCTCTCTGGACAGCAGGAGTTACAACTATTTCTGGGACCTGTGAGTTTCCTTCAGAAATTAGGTATGCAGCTTCACGCAGGCAGGCATGCGTTCTTCAGGTAATGAAGACTGGGCCAGCACTATTCAAGGCAACTCAGATCAGTTGCTTAGGGAAAACAGGCCACTCATCATGGCTCTGATACCATGTTAAACAGACATGGTTAGTGAGAACAATTAGGAAAGATAAAGCTTGCAAATACTATTTTTATTCACAAAAGATGTACATTTATAGTACAATATGGTGACCGTTGGGATTCACATCCCAAGGTCCCTTGGACTACTTAGTCTGTTCAGCTTCCCACACTAACCCATTAGGATTAGGTGTCCAACAAATCTAATCAATAAATTTTTGACATTTTCTATATTTCAATATAAAAAATATTTAAATTAATATTTTCTTTGTAATTTAGACATATAATAACAAAACATGATGTTGATTTTTTTAATTGATATTATTTAATGTTTAACATTAACTTTTAATTTATCAAAAATTATGAAAGTGATAATGAGTGATTCTTGTTAATTTTAACCAAAATTAGGAGATTTAAAAAAAAAATGAGGTTAAGTTGTTTGATGTGTAGAATTTGAGTGCTCTAGGGGGTTTTATAGGTGTTGAATCCATCTATTTATTAAAAATACATTTTAAACAACAATAAATCACATTTTTTCTTAAAATTGATTAAAAGTCTATTCCGTCCATAAGTTATATATATATATATATAATTAATTAATTAACAAATTATTATAATTTTTAGAAAGCATAAAAAATATGATATTGTTCATTTAATTGGCTCATCATCTATTTAGGTTATTGTACAATATTCAGAGCATTTAATGGAATGGGAAAGAGTTTTTAACATGTACATGAAATAAAATTGTGTAAACACATTTTTAATTCTCAATATATCTAATTAGTATTAGAAACATTGTCTGGGTGATTTGTCTAATTTTTATTTTTAAAGGAAGTATTTTTTTTTTTAATAAAGAAAGTTTTACTCGAAACTAATCGTTAAGTCAATTTGAAGATTTTGAAACAATAGATTGTTCATTCCATATGTATATATTTTAGGATTATTATTATTTTAAATATATAATTCTTTAGGATCATTATTATTTTACATAATATGAAACTAGGTCAAATTAGAAGTTATAGCAAAGATCAAGAGAGAATAACCACTTTCTTTGTATATATCAAGTTTTGATTTAATAAAATAGATCAGTAAACATAGAGGTATTCATCTAAAATAACATGGTATATGAGACTTTAAATTCATTATCTTACCCATATTTATTTATTTGTCCTTCTTTTCTCATTTAACTCAGTCTGTTTTAATTCTCATATGTTGTTTTAGTGTTGTTCTTTTCCTCCTCACACAATCTTATTAGGTTGTTGGAGTTTATCCCCCTTTCTTTGCATTGAAGTAACCTTTCTTAACACTTGTTCTCTCCTAAACTACCAAACCATTTCTCAAACTCGTGCTTGAATTAGATTGAGTCTTATTCGACTCTCTCTTTTCCCATAGAAAACATCATTTCGAGCTTAGTTAAGTACAAATCATTATTATATTGTTGTTACTCCAATATGTTGGCACATTGGAAAATTTGTGCATACCATGGAATAATATATTCCCATGTGCGCAATCATCAGAACTATAAAGTCATTTGTTTGACTCACAATTTTTATTTTTTCTCCATGCATTCCTTTACTCATATTTGGGAAAACATTATCTTCCTACATACTCCTATTGCAACTTGTATCTATTTCCCTTCCACCTAGTTTCTCGAGGGTTTCAAAGATAGACAGGAAACAAAGCTACTCAGATACTTAGCTTGTATACCATAGGTTACCTACATAAGCCATGACCACTCCAGTCGGAAATGAGGCAGGAGGAATTCACTTGGTTCCTTAGCATGAGAAATATTGTTTAATGTAGAGGGCATACTAGTCACAAGTTCACATAACATGGAAATGGCATGCAGTCCTCGAGTTCCAATAGAAGAGAGAGTAGTGACACACACTCTTTGATAAATTGAATTTGTTAGATTTCATTGATCGATTATAGTGCAAGATTGAGGAGAGTTAAATCTTTCTATAGTGAATAATATGTGTCGAAGATTATTTTGTCTATGATTTTGTTCTCATTGGTCTTTACAAATCCAAAATATACTAAGAAAACTATTAGGACTATTGGTACTACAAATAACTTATATAGATTGTGCTGGATACTTATACCAATAGGTTTCATATTTCATGATTGGCAAATTCAAATACCAAATATGCTCTGCTTTGCTGATACAAAGATCCCATATTTCCAAGACAAGGAAAGGTGTGTACATGCTTTCATGTTTACTAAATTTTGATGGATGGTCCAACAGTCTAATCTGGATCATGCCATGTTTAAATTTTCTATTGTAGAATAGAGAAAGAAGTCTGTCCAAACTGTTTAATCTTGGCAGACCAATACTTAGGCAGAGAAGCTAAGGTTCCCAACTGCTTAATGTGGGGCCTTGAAAGCAATAAGGGTAGTGTTAGATAGGCTATCAAAAGAAAAAAGCCAATGGAAAAGAAAAGGCACATAAGGGTCTACAAGTCCAAGTGCACCCTCCAAGAAGAAACAAAAAATGCTAGGCAAGTAGATGGGTAGGTAGATGGGGTTGCAGAAGATGTATTCTTTTCAAACTGAATCTTGCTGGTCAATATAAAGAAAACAAAACAATGGAGCATGTCTAACTTCCTTTTTTCTAGTTTTGCACTCATTACTAACATCCCTACACCAGTTGTGTTTGTGAAAGAATTCAAGGTTTTATGCTGGTTCTTGTTTCCTTTAAGAGCCACATTTCTTGTTCAAAATTCTTTTCATTTTGATCTACTGCCTAAGCTAAGTTGTTTTCAAATAAACTTAGTGATATCACTCCTCATTCACCTTCTCCCTCCATATTAACCCCTAACTTCTACTATCTAATTCCCTAAGTCACCCTTTCCCTACTATTATAACACCATGGTGTATAAACCCCAAGCATTCTATAAATATCCCCCCCTTGGCATTATAGCCATACATTCACCACTAGGGAATTAAATTGACATCTGGTTTGTTTAAAAACCCAAGCCTTACCTCTTTTTCTCCTTCAGAACTCATTTACCTATTCAACCCTTCATTTTGCCTAAGAAACCTTGGAAAAAACCCATTTGGACCCTTAAACCCGCTCAAAAGGCAAAATACGTTGAAAACCCACTTTTCCGCCTTATCCTAAGTTTTTGAGCTATGCGCAATTTTACAAAGAAATGAATTGAAAAAACCATTTTCCTGACTTAACCAAAGTTTTGGTGCTTTGCGCGATTTTGTAAATAAAACATTTGAAAACCATGCAATTCGCAAATATTTCGAAGGGTCCCGCCAGGCACGAATCCCATGGAAAATACTTTTTTATTGCCCACCCGACGCCGTATCTTCCGGACAATTCATCAACCCGTCGACCGTCCGATCGGGCGCTTTTCATCCAATGGCTCACGTGAATATCGGACCGGCCCCGACGTCCGAAAGATAGTGTCCGATATCTGTCAGAGGGTCACGTCAGGCCTCGGCCACGCGTCGCCCCCACAGCCTATCAGAGCCCCCTCTGACAACTCCACTTCCGTATCATAAGCGGTGCGAAATGATACCGCCTGTGGTTTCCGGTTTCCGTTAATCCGCCTGCCAGCGTCATCGCTACGTCACTTCCAGCGTCATCGCCGCGTCCGCGCCCCCGTCCGCCATTGCTCCACCTGTCCGCCACCTCACCATCCCCGTGGACCACTTATAAGTTGCCACGTCACCTGATGACGTCATCCGATGCTGACCCCACCCGATGACATCATGCTGACGTCATCTGAAAAAGGCGGCAATGTTATGAAAATCCATATTTTTGCCAATTTTTCGCGTTTTTTTGCATTTTTTTCATAAACTTATGTTGCGTCTTCTGCATGTATTTTACGTCCAAATTTGCACCAACCTACTGAATTCGACCTGGAGACCTTCGGCGCGCCTACCCACCTGCACTTGTGACCTGGACTGTCAATACACAAGGTATTTATCACTGTTAGTCCTCTCTGCGCCTGGTTTTGTCTGCAAATAGCTGAAATTGACTTGAAACATAGAAAAACGCATAATTCATCGGTAGATCCCCTGCACCCAGTTCCCATTTGAAATTGAACGGTTGAAATTTACTAGCTAAGCCTTGTTCAACAAAACTTTCACTAAAACCTGCATTCTGTTCGGGCAGTCGTGAACAGGAAACCCGAACTTACACCTAATTACTGTGAAAGAACTCTGTTAAACACAAGTATTTGCTCTCCCTTCACTGCTGTGTGCAGTATTTCAATTGCTGCAGTTTACCCTGTCGTCCTTTGTTTCTCAATTCACCTCTTTTTCCAAGAAATACTGTTTTTCTGTTACTCAGCCTGGTAACACCAATTCACATATAAAACAAAGTTTGGAGTAACTATGGATACACCAGTAGCACCTGTGGCCCTCAATATTGCCCCTTTGAATGCCCCTCAGAGAGAATTGGAGTGGCAGGCTTTATCAGATTTCGATTACCAAATCTCTAAGGAATTCCTAGCACAAAGCAAATTCCACCTCCACCTGCTAAATGAATTAAAGGCCAAACATGTGGATGGAACAGATATATTGGGCATTTGGGATTCCTTCCTCCCAATCTTCAAGCTTCCTCAGGTCAATCAATTCCCTGACTTAATCCACCTATGTGCTGAATGTTATGATCCCACTCAGAGAGCTATGCTTGACCCTTCAGGCTCAGTTGTTTTCTACATTACCCCTGAGGCCATCAGAGAGATGCTGCAATTCAAGACTGAGAAGAAATTGGTTCCCCTATCGTTGTTTGATCTGATAAATCAAGGAGCTAATATGTTGACAGATGCTCAGATCACAAAGCTGAACCAACTGTTTATTAACTCTGATACTGTGCAGTACCCTCCCATTTTTCATGGTTACCTCAGTCCATTGGGTAGGGACCTTGCAGATATGATCAGTCCCATTCTGGGTTATAACTCAATTGAGTATATTGTTGAAACTGTACTGGTAATGATGCTCATGTTTTCCCCTGGTAAAGCTCCAATCTGCTATGACTATGCCACCTACATATCAGACAAAATGCATGAGCAATTTATGAAACTATCAAGGGAAAAGGTGTTCAGATACTCCTCCTACATGTACCACCTAATTTTATACTATCAACATGAGAAATTTTCCTTTGTTGTGAAAAGAGTGGATGCAGAAGGTAATCCAAGGTCAGTAGTGTACTAGAGCTCAGTTTTTCACTGCAGAGCCTATTCTCCATACACTTACTGTTATTTTATAGACCTTTTCATCCACCCAGCCATGTCTTTGTTCCTGAGCTCACCTCCTCCAAGACTAACAGATGAGATGTAGAGAATCCTTCAATTGTCCAAGGTGTACATCATTGGGGATTGGTATTTTTACCAAAACTACACCGTTATCAAAATATATGGTTGTGAGTTACCCCCATACAGACTGCCCAAATATGTGCCCATGAGATTGTTTTCCCTTGAATACTTCAGGCAGTTTTGGAATGCTGATGTGAAGAACTTCTCAGGCAAGGGCAAGAAAGCACAGCTGAAGGTGAAAAAAAAACCGGGCCACTTTGTTTTAAACAAGAGGGAGGAAGGCTGGCAAGAGGCAGACAGAATGCTAGAAGGCCTTGGCCTAAAGACCAGTTTCCTCTGGAAACCCTATGACCCCAATCACTTCATAACCTTAAGAAGGGTCAAATATAGGCTATCCAGTTATGACCATGTAAGGTTGCCTCACATAGAACAATAAGCAAATCAAACAAAATGGAAGAGAGGCACATTGGAGCTTCATGTACAGGTGTTCGCTCTTACAAGCCCTCAAGTGGGAGCAGCTGCCTCATCCTCCACAACACATCAGGAGGCAATCAAAACTACAAATCAAGCCTCCAGCAAAGGCAAGGCAAAAGAGATGCAGCAAGGGAAAACCCTACAGCAAGAACAGGTACAGCAGCAAGAGCAGCAGCCAGTTCAAAAAGAGAAAACGACAGAGGCCCCAATGGTCACTGAACAACAGCCAGCACAAATGGTGCCTCCTAGGCAAGAAGCAAGAGCTGAAGCTTCAGTCCTCCAAACCCCACAAAGAGAGGACATAAGCAGGAAAAGGGACAGAGAGACTCCCCTCACTACATCAACAACTCAAGGGGAGAAGAGGCAAAGATTAAATCCTTTTTCAGAGGAAGAAATGCCAATAGGGAAATCTTCAAGCATGGGCCTACCTAGCATGGAGGCCTCAGCGAGTTCCTTCCAGCAGGAACAAGAGAGGGTAGTAGGAGGAGAAGTTAGCTCCTCAAGCCAACAGAGAGCAGGTGAACAAAGTATCAAGCAACAGTTCAAGGATATTAAGAAGAGGAATGAGCCCATAAGGTTACAACTATACAATCATTTGTTGAAAATGGCTCCCACCAACCAGCAAAGACTTATGTCTGCTTATGATGTCCATGAGGGAAAAATGATTATGAGCAATTTCATGCTAGCCGTGCAGCAGCCACAGTCAGCTGCCGATTACATTAGGACCAACCTTGAAGTCCTTGCCAAGGATATCCACCCGATGGATCAAATTGAATTACACAAGCAAACGGGTGAGATGGTGTATGCCTCCGTGGCAGACAAAACATTGGTAAACTACAAGCTAGAAAATAGCCTAAATAATACAACTCCACAACTTGAGTTGGAAAGGGCATCCTCTCAAGCAAAGGACAACAGGATCAAAGCTTTGGAGGACATCATAATAGAGCTTGGGCATGATCCTAAAGATGTCAAAGTAGTGCAGGAGCTGTTGAAGCTAAGGGATGTTGATACGACAGCACTAAGGAAAATGATCAAAATCCCAGCAACTCTTCATCCTCAAATTGAAGAAGTTGCCCAGCTTAGACAAGACAAGGATGCAACATCTATGCCGATATCACTGTATAAACAGCTCATCTAGACACAAGAGAAGTTGGAGGAATCAGAGGCTGCACTTCAGGCGGCATTGCAACAAAAAGAGGCAGGCCAAACTTCACAGCCTCCTCCAGAAACAATCAATCTGGAGGAAGCTCCTCAAACCACTGCCCCTCCCAGTCAGCAGACAGAGCAAGCAGCACCCTCCACCTCAGCACCAACGACAGAGCAGGCCGAAATTCTGGATATGCAGAAGCTCAAAAATTAAATTCAGGTCTTGGAGGTCCAAATGACAGAGCTCAGTCAAGCCAAAGAAACTTTGGCTAAGCTCAATGAAAAATATGATAAATCCAAGCAAAATGTAGCTGAGAAAGAAAGAGAGGTAAAAACTCTCAAAAGGAGGATAAATGAGCTAGAGAAAGAGCTCACACTGGACAAAGTAACAGCTGAGCTCAAGAGAATCCTATGGGCCAATATTGGCCAATCCATCACAGACTAGTGGGAATACATTGAGGCCATTCATGAGCAGATGGGGCTCATTGGAAAAGCACACAGGGAAATCCAAAGAGCAAGGGCATCTCTTGGCAGTATGCCTGAGGCTGCCACCAGAATGATAAATGTGCTTAATTACAGAACAAGTTCTCAGCTGATCAAAATGGGAATTTCCAACAGGACTGAGACCATTTCGATGGTCAAAAGGGTCCTGACACTAAGAAACCTGGTACATACCTTAGAGAGAATAAGCCAGGATATGCAGGCAGACATTAATAAATTCCAGGACAAATTCATAGCATTGCAGAACAGAGGTCTTCCTAGCTTGATGGACCCCTTAGGAAGACTACTTTCACATGAAAAATATGCCAAGAGGGTCAACACCTTTGCTACTAATCAGGTTTCAGAAAAGCCCAGCACATCAGCAGAATTAGGGCCAGCATCAGGACAGACTCTTTTCAACAGGGTAGAGAGCTTATTCTTTATCATGAATGAAATCAATCACTTGTTTGATGAGCCTCCCAATTTTTATAAATATACAGAGGAAGATGAGACCATAGAGACAAATTTGAGGCATCAATTGCCCACACAAGAAATCTGGAATTGTTTGATACAATTACTACTAAACCAAAGCCAGTAATTATGTTTTTTCCATTTGAAATATATAAGTTGTCATGCACAGGAAAATTTTGATATATCAGCATGTATGCAGAAAGAGGCTGAGCCAACTCAGCAAACCATTCAGCCACCACAGCAGCACTGACAGTCACAGGTGACAGGGCCGAAAAACTACAGGAGGACAAAGCTGCACAGACACGTCATTCAGCAGTTATAACAAAGCATTCAACCGACTCAGTGACCTCCAAAGGTCGAAATCTTCTGACAGAATCAAAGAGCATTTATGTTGTATTAAAAGCTGTAATAACTTCCTATCTACTATTTCTGTACGAGTTGATGAAGATATTTTATTTCTCAGATGACTCAATGCCTGAGATATTTTGTATGAAACACTTCTATATATTCCCCCTCGCGTGAGTTTGCAGGGGTTGGATGTTGGATGTTGGATGTTGGATGTTATTGAGATCTTTTCTATAGTTTCTCTTACTGTAAATTCTCAGAGAAGTAATACAAAGGCGGTGGAATTTCCAAAGCTCTATGTTGTTGATGCATTGTGGTGTTTAGCTAAAAGTTACAGGATTCCTGCATATTTCATGGCACAATAAGTTTTCCTTACAACTCTTTCTTATGTGTTTTGTTATCATTCATATTTCTTTCATGTGTCTGTGCTTTACAGTTAATGGCCAGGAAAAAGAATAGTTCCAGGATTTAATCACAGATTACCCTGAACTCAATCTAAGCTATTATAAGTGTTTTTCCTTAGTTATAGTAATAAAGATGTAATTCTTAATTGCTACCCTTTCACGCTATATCTTCCACAATGATTATTGTTTCAGGAATTCAAGTTTTTCTCCTGAGGAATATATCTCTTTCTCACACCCTAGCTTAGTGGAAAATTCTTAATTGCTTTTCACTGGTTGTTTACCTTTCACCATCATAATTTCAAATTTGTTTTATGAAGTATTTAAATGGCCCTGTAATTCCAGCTGCTTAAACTCAAGATTTCAACAACCAGTAGTCACAGACTCCATTGCCCAATGGACTAACACTATCTGCATATTTCCACTTCAGATGCAGAAAGACATCCTTCCAACCAAACATAAACCAAACCCTTACTTCATAACTAGCCTAAAATCTCCACACAATAGAGACAAACCTAAAGAGAGAGCCCTCTCTGATTACAGTTGGGCTAGAAGCTGTAATCCAAAGATTGGTTAGTGGTTACCCCGGCCATATTCCCTTGGGAGTAAAAGGGAACAACCTGGGTGTTAACACAGTGGACAAAGGCTGAAAAAATGAGATCACGTAACAACAATTAGGCCTGCAGTCCAAATTTGCATAGAAATATAGAGATAGCGGGGTAGCAGGATATGGTGAAAGTCCAATAGGTATGTTCACAACTCCTCCCACCTCGTCCTATGGAGCTAGAGTTGTTTGATGAGAAGGGGACGAAGGGTCACCTGGGATAGTAGCATTGTCCTTTTTAAATTTAGAAGCTATAAGACCGAGGTATGCTGGGAGTGGTTGGAAATATTCTAACTCGTGTAGATTCTCATAAATGTGAACAAGATATTGAAATATTTCAGTCAGAAATTTCTAGTCAACTTTATCTTCTAGAAATTCAAAATCATAATAACATAAATAATCATAAAAGTTCACAATAGTTTCTTCAAGTGTTTTTTTCAATTTTAGAATTTTGTGGTTACATTCTTTATGGTCATAAAATACGAAAGCATGACCTAAATATTTGATCATGTGGTTGAAAGAGTGTATAGAGTCTACGGGAAATGTGTGACACCATTTATTAATGTTGCCTTTGAACATGTAAGCCAACAACCCATAGGCAATGTTGTCTGAGAGGACTTCATTCCTGTCAAAAAAACACATAAATGGAACAGTATGGATTAAGGGGGATTGTCTGCTTTTTCCATCACATTTGAATTGCCACAAGTCATCTATAACACCCATCGGTGCATCAAAATCATGAGCGTGAGAAAAACATGTCAATGTTGAGATTGTGATATAAGTCATACATTATGTGTAGAAATTCATAATAGAATTGAAGGGCTCAAATTTTCATCTGGCCCTCCTTCTAGCACCAGAAATGTTGACAATTTTGAACCTGCCAACATTAAAGGGATCTCCGTAGTAAGAAGTACCAACTACACTTGAGACTGTTTAGAGTAGGAGTAAGAATAGTGGGTGGTAATGTAGTGCCTTCACCAAGATAGCACGCAGAGATAAGTATGTCTATTTTGGTCAAAAGTAAGTGCATGACCTTGCGGTGAGTCAAGTGAGATGCATGGGGGTTTTAACGAATAGAGGGTAAAAATGAATTTTACCCCCTAGAAGCCTATAATAGTACGTAGCTTGAAAGGAACACAAGAGAAAAATTGCATCACAAGTTGAAATGTGGAATATTCCACAAACCAAAGTGATGGGTTAATCCAACAAGACACATTCAACAAGATTCATATAATTTCTTACAAAGTATTTCATAAGAAAATGCGTAAGTAAAACAACATACATTGCTAAAGACACCAAAATATTCCTACTATAATAACAATATATGCATGGAAACTTGTTGGCTCTTTCATTATTATTAGTGAAAGGTCCATTCATACATACACTACTCACAACCATTAGCCCCAATAGTGGAACATTCTAGTCAAGAACACATGCTCTTCCAAAGAAGCATACTCACTCGAGGCTGTGGAGAATCCAAGGCTCGTCAAAATAGTCCCAAGCCTTCTCTAAGCCTAAGCCTAGCAAAAACCTTGTCTCCCAAGAGCCTCTTCTATAAGTTATGTGGTTGTATTTAGAAGAAACGGTGGGGTGACCCTTAACATTGCCCTTTATGGCTGACTACGCTCCTGACTCTTCAACGTCCTTAAAAGTAACTCATTGCATAACATGATCACATTTTACATTCCACTAATGACCCTTGGGATTTGGTTGATAAGAGATTTACAAATAATGTTACATTTTCCACACGTACCCATGTAAGACGAAATAGGCTAGGCGATTCCTAATAAGACAAAACACTATGACCTCAAATTTTTGGGAAATACCAACTCAGAAAACTCCACTTGGTGCCTCTTGGTCACATGCTAAGCTTGGTATAGCATGATGGTGTCGCTAAACTCCCTAATGTTGTCTTCCTAAAGGTAGATTCTTGCATCCATCGCATCTAGGTGTTAGGTCTAAGAACCCATATCTAACTCATTTTGAAGCATGCGTAGCATGATGTTGAGCTTGATAGGACCATCAATGCACTTATGCATGTTGTGTGTGTTAAGCTCCAAGTCTTGTATGGTGGCCTCTCACCTTAGATGCTCCACATACTCATCAATCTCTAGCCAGACTTGGTTCTTTTGTTTAGCATGGTGAGGGAACCTACATATGTTCACTTTATTCCTCAGCTGCTTGTTATTCTGGCTCATCAACTAGTATTGGTGTTGTTTTCTCTGTCATCGCATATTTCCTTTATTCTTCTTCCTACTTCTGCTTCTCTCTTGTTCTTTCTTCCCCAGCTCTCATGTTTCCTTCAGTTCTTGCTATGCTTTCTTCAATCCCAGTTCTTCTATTAGCAAGATCTGCTTTTCTCTCATCCTCTACTGTTTTGTTTGTGTCCTCTATGTCCTTTTACTTCTTCTTCCAAATCTGGTGCATGAAGATTAAATCTACTTCCAATTCGCAACTTTGTTCTCCCACTATTATGTAAGTGACTTCCTCTTTCCCCGATCTTGTACTAAATTATTGCCTTCTACTACTACTTATTATCTTGTTGCCTTGTTAGTGTTGACTCATTTTCTATGAATGGTTGACTTTCCACATATATTGGTAAGTTAATTGGTGCTTTGTCAACTACTGCTTGAGTATTTCTTTCAATGGTCTCTCTTGAAGTAGCTCTCTTTTGTTGCCATGGTACAATGACAGTTGGAGAGAAGTGCTTCATGAGTGTGGTAATTGTGGGAAATAAAAGACACTCATGGCAAGCTAACATTAGATCTTACAAATCTAACTTCACAACATGATCAGGAAACAATAATGCATCTTATGAGACAAATTACATAATTTTGTCTAACAAGGGTGACTAACTGACTGTGGGAATGGTGCACTGCACATTCCCAACAGTCAGTGTGTAAGCTTGATGATTGGAACTACACAATGCGTAGTTTAGTCTAGGAGAGGGTCGAGGAGATACTATGAATTGCGTAGTCTCAGTCGCCAAGTTGGGAGACCAACTCCTAGAACTGCGCAATGCATAGTTAGATCCAGCCTAGGATAGGCTTTTCCCAATTCAAGAAGCCAAGGAAAATTCCTTGAGCTCCCATATTGCCTAGTGCATTCAGTGAAATGTGAGATATGGGCAAGGGGACCTAGATTTACCCATGCAGAGTGTGAAAATCAAGCAGATCTGAAGGATGATATGATGATGGGTGCATATCTTACTATGTGTTGATCCATGAATGTGAAACAAGTGCAGAAACTGACAAAAATGAAAGAGAATGAAGCCTATGAAGAGAGTCACCACAACAACGACCATTGGTACAAAAATTAAAAAACTCATGTGACAATTGGGAAAGGAAATCTATAACTTGAAACAACACTTCAACAAGCTAAACAAGTTAGGAAAGCATTAGTTGTTCAAATAAACAACTGAAACAACACTCTCGGAAGCTAAACAATGAAAATCAACAAAATAAGTAGAAAAAGACAATAAAAGCAAAACTCACCTAGGAAAGCAACGACAATGCCCCAAAGGTTCCTTGATCTCGTCCGAAATTCTAGAGCTTGAAGATCAAATGAGATCTGGAGGCATCTATTACATAGAACTGAGCCAATTGGAATTTATCACGTATGCCTGATGTTGGCTTGATGGGCCCTAACCTAGGTTCAGCGTTTAGCAACCAAGCAATTCCCTACACTACTGGCCCTTTCGGTAGCAATCCACAGAGTGTGCACTAAAGTCGCACCCGAAGCAGTATGGGGGGATGTAGGAACCATGTTTCAACACCCTGAGATGGTTGTGATGTCGACTTTAGACCTTCACTTTGCCTTCGTGAAAATTGATAAGCCTGTTAAGGCTTATCAATGTACATCTCTTATTCATACTTAAAGCCTCGGCAAAAGTCTCCAATCGTCCTTCGCAGATCCTAAATAAATAGATCACGTGCTTACTCACCTACGTAATTATCCTTACTTCTGTGTCTACCCAGATTAGCTTAAGTATTGGTTAGCTTTAACATGCATTAATGTTATCTTTGTGTAAACAGATATTCTTACTTTCGTTCATATGACAAAGTAACATACATATATTCGCACATCAATATAGCATTAATTCATGACCCCAATATCTAAAATAACATAATCGTAACTGTTATGAAAAAAATAGTTAATTTTAGGTTTATTATTTAATTTAGGTTTAGTTAGGCGAAAGGGCACGATCATAAGATCATGCCCTTTCCCAAAGGGTGTCCATGGCAGTATTTAAGCCAGGAGCCCCATTGTAATCAGACATCATCTATCTATTCATTTATTAATAAAGTATTTTTATATATATTTCTGTTACCCAGAAGTTTTTACCCTCCATCTAGTATCAGAGCAGGTTCATTCCTTCGCCCAAGGTCATCAAGATCGTGTTAATCGGTTTTGTGAAGCTGTTTTCTGGTTCTCCATTACACAAATCGCCGTCCCTTTATTTCGTCGTCGTCTTCCTTTGCGTTGGCTTACGGTGCCTCTGTCAACCTTTCCCTTTCATTATTCCCGCATCCACAACCACTACGTGTCCACTGCAATCCCATCGACACCCACCCCGCACTCGACTTCAGCGTCGTGCTCCACCCGTCCGTCCCCGTGTCCGTTTCCCACGCCACCAACCCCCGCACTCGACCTCCAGCGGCTGCCATCGTTAACCCTTTTGGTTGTCGTCTGTTTCGGTCTCTCAATCATAGAATTATATTAATATTTGTAATATTAATTGTTATGTATATAACTAATTAATATTTTATTATATATACATATAACGACCTCCACCAGCTGCCATCGTGGTGACTCTGCTGGAAACTCGTGGTGACTTGCGGTCCATTGTTGTGGGCTTTGTCGACGGTCAAACGGTGAGGACCATTCGCAGGTGACTTTTCAAGTAAACGTGACTGTTCAGCGAATTGTGACTATCCATACAAAAACGGACTGTCCAGTTGACGTTATGATATATACATATATAAAATAATT
>APFE030467823.1:0-55663 GCA_000404065.3 Pinus taeda | reverse complement strand
GTCCATGGCGGTATTTAAGCCAGGAGCCCCATTGTAATCAGACAACATCTATCTATTCATTTATTAATAAAGTATTTTTATATATATTTATGTTACCCAGAAGTTTTTACCCTCCCGCAACATTCATAGCAGAAGTAAAATATTGCATACACAGATAATTCCATAATACTTCTCTTTATTGATAATCCATATTTCTAGTACAGACTCTGAATTCCCTGCTCACACTACTATAGGGGTCTACGCACTCGGCTGCGGCCTTCTACCCTAGGCCTCTGCACACTTAGCTGGAGAGCCGCTTCTTATGCTAAGACTCTTCACTCTTATCTCTCACAGACCCATAAACTTACTCAGAACACCACCAAAACTTATGAACTGCCATAGACTGTCTAACGGTTTCCTTTTTATAAATTCCCATGGGTTGCGAACCAATGGCAGATCTCATCAAGCCGACACAAGATATCTAAACTAAGGGCAGAAACCCTCTTTGATTGTTTACATCTTCATGCACTGCAACCACAAAATGTGGAGGCTTTACATTCTTTATACAAAATTTTGTCCTTTAGCCCCAAAACCTAGGCTTTTAACCCTGAAATTGACCCCAAGGGGACCTGTTCCCAACACCTGAGATCAAGAAAAAAAATTGACACTTGGAAGAAACTTCTAAAGATACAAATGCACCACATTTAAGAATAATAGACAATTCCTTCCTAGGGATGCTTGTTTTCCTTTAGTTTTATTTCCTAGATGAAGGCTGGTTGTGTGCTAACTCTATGCAATTTTGGAGTTGAAGGCTCACAGCCATCTTGAACTACACAATTCTAGAGAGCAAGGTTGGTTCCCCTCAAGGATTACATGGTTCTCTAAGGAAAGCCCGGAACTGGGTGGAAACCAAGTCAAGAGATTAGCTTGTGGGTTAGACAATCAACAAAATAAGAAAAAACAAGCCATAATGCAAAGCATGAAGCTCAATAAGAGAACAATTACCTGGGTCAGTGCTAGATGAGCTACTATAGTTTAGAAGGGAGGCTCCAAAACAAAGGAAAGGAAATTTTTTGGAGTGTCATTGTAGTCGGCGCAAAATTGGTGACACACAGGTAGAACTCCACCTCTTTGTATGGAGATTGTCTCATATAAATCGAGTCTAACTCTTTGGGAAGTATTGTTCGATTCTCCGATTGTCACAACTTCTTCACTAGTTTAAGTTAAATATGTAGTCCCTACCATTATCTTTGTTTGAAGCACATATACGAGGCCAGGTGAACTGAGTTTTTTTATTGGGGATGAGGATTATAAAAATTCATAAGTAATATCGATTTTCACAGTTTTGGTGTTTCTCCGCTACCAACTAGCCTAGATAGTACCATAGGAGAGTCACTTGAGGAACAAAATCAATGCTCTACTGCCAGCAAGCCTGGATAGTACCCCGATGGTGTTAGTTTCTTCACCTCTCTGTGCAGGAATTATTTCTCTTCTTTCACATTTATTTTATTTTTTCATTTTTCAAAGAACTGTGCATAGGCACTTATTTATTCATGTCGCGGAAGAGGCATCCTAACATATTGAGAGTAGAAGAGGTTATCCCTTTATAGAAGGATGTTTATTTATACCTCTGACATACTTGTTAAATTTTTCATCCTCTCCTTACTCTACTTGACTGAATTAACAAGAGTTAATCAAATAGATAAAACCGATTAGAGTAGGTGGTACTAGTTAAGAGTGTAAGTGTTCTATTTTCACCAGGACTAGCTCTAACAAAAATGTATTTTCCATCAGGGTATCAAGATCTTTTTAAAGAGAGGGGATAGATAAATAGCCAAGTGTTGATAGATGTACCATTCCCCTTGCATTTCACCCTGCTTTTCGCATGAAGCCAAACACGACTTCATGCAGAAACTAATCCTAGGAGTGCACAAGAAAAGAAACAAAGGAAATAAGTAAAACAAAACAAAACAAAGTAAGCAAAACAAAAAGAGAAAACAAATAATACTCCTACTAAGCTAAGCATAGCATGGGCCAACTCACATGAAGTTATATTTCCAATGCAACCACTGATGCATTGGTTGACCCGTGTAGGTGACAACATGGTTGACGAGAAATATATTCAAGCATACCAATAGATCAGAAGGGTAAAGCAATGTAAAGAAAAACTTTTGAAGTTTGAATACGTCCAAAAAAAATAAAATATTGAAAGCACATGAAAGTAACTTTGTGGACGTATCATGTTGTTGTGTCACATTGTACATGGATAAGAAGCATGTACACACCATCGAATTAGACAAACGAGAAAACATGAATAAATATGAAAAATTTCATTTTGCAACAGTGCTTGCAATGTATGACTTGTCCAATGCATGAGCATTAGGATTGTGTGATTTTGGTGGAGGATGCAAAAAGGTTGAGATGGATTGATTTTAATGTGAACAAGAGAGTGATGAGGAGTCTGGGGAGATTCAACATATTTCTGAAGAGAAGTGGGACTAACCTGAAGGGTACGAGAATTAGACATACCCATCAGCCTGGGTTGAAGTGCCTCACCTGCTTGAGGAGTTTCCACTTCATTAGAAAATGGATCATGAAAGACCAGTGGCTTAGAAAGATCAAAAGTAGGTGAATAATAATCATGATCAAATGAATGAGTGAAATCATCATGACAGTCATGATGAGAAAATTCAAGACCAACAACGACATCCTCATGATCTGAGGAATCAGAAAGGGGTAGATGAGAAACAATAAATTTCACCCTTTGATTTTCTAGAAATGAGAGATGAGAGATTGAGAGGATCCAGGATGAAATATTTTTCCTCTTCACAATCAGATAACAGACTAACATCGGACACATTCTATCAATGATCAAAAGTGGAAACATCTAGAGATGAGTTACCATAAGATGCAACAAAAATTGAAGAATCATAAAAGATGTTAGGATAAATTGAATGAGGTGAAAATAGAAGGAGATCATCCTTCACCGCAACTTATTTTTCACATTCCCACAAATACTCATAAAAAATAATAGTGTATGATGATTGTTTAAAATCAACTCCATCCATAACTTGATCATTGTGAACGTCACATGTGGAATTTGGAATGGATGAACACAACACACCAAAATCCGTTGGAGCAAAGGAACTAGTCGATAGAGTATGAGAAAATGAAACCATGTGAAAACCATCAAGCTTGCAATCCATATCTACGTAGATATGTAGAGGAGGTGGGGTAAGAGGAGATGGTGATAGTTCAACAGGTAGGTTCACAATTTTTCTGACCGTATCCTATAAAGCTATATTTGTTTGATGAGAAGAGGACACACGGTCACTTGGGACATTAACCTTATCCATCTTAGATTTAGAATCTTTAATGGTGAGGTATGCTAGGACCAGTGCAAAAGATTCTAAATCATGTGGATTCTCAAATATGAAAATAAGATATTGAAATATTTAAGTCGAAAATTTCCAGGCAACTTCATCTTCTAAAAATTCATAATAGTAATGAAAAAAATGATATTAAAAGTGTGCAATAGATTGATGAGGTGTTTTTCGCAATTTTATAATTTTTTGATTAAGTTCTTTATGGTCATAAAAGATGAATGCATAGCCTAACTCTTTGATCATGTGGTTGAAAGAGTGTATAGGGGCTACAAGCAATGTGTGACACCATTTCTTAATGCGCCCTTCAAATGTTTAACCGAACAACCCACATGCAATCTCATCCGAGGGGACTTCATTCTTGTCACAAAAGCCCAGAAAGGAAACTGCGTGGATTAAAAAGGATTATCTGCTTTCACCATCATGTTTTACTTGTGACCAGTCATCTATAACATCCATTGACTCTTTGAAATGATGAGCATGAGAAAAATGTGTCAGGGTCGATATTTTGATATAAGTCATGAATGATGTGTAGAAATTATAAAGAGACATCAAGGGCTCATCTTGTAATTTAGTGTTCCTTCTAGAGCCAAAAATGTTGACAGTGTCGGACCCACCAAAATTCATGGGATATCCCTGGTAAGAAGTCCCAACTAGACCTCACACTGTTTGGAGTAGGAGTCCCAACTGTGGGTGGTAATGTAGTGCCTTGACCATGATATCACACAGAGATATGTATGATAACTTTGGTTGGAAGCAATTGAGTGACCTTATAGTGAGTCAAGTGAGATGCATGTGGGTTTTAACACATTGAAGGGGAAAAGGATGTGTTCCCCTTGGTAGCTTGTAATAGTACGCAACTCGAAAGAACACATGATGGGAATGACATCACAAGCTGAAATGAGGAATAGTCCACAAACCAAGTTGAGTGGTTAATCCAATTAAACACATTCAACAAGATTCATACAATTTCATACAAAGTAGTTCATAAGAAAATATGTAATTTAAACTACATACATTGCTAAAGAAACCAAAATAGTCCAACTACAATAACAACATACGCATGAAAGTGTGTTGGCTTTGTCATTAATATTATAACTGAAAGTTCCATCTGTACATACATCAATGGTAGCCACTAGCCCCAATAGCGGAACATTTTAGTAAAGAGCACATGCTCCTCCAAACAAGTATACTTGCTCTACATTGTGGAGAAGCTAAGACTTGTCACAATACTCCCATGCCTTCTATAAGCCTAAGCCTAGCCAAAATCTTGGCTCCCAAAATTCTCTTCTATGAGCTATGAGGTTCTATTTATTACAAAGGGTGGGGTTGCCCTTCACATTCCCCTTTGTGACTCTTTGACTACTCTCATGACTCTTTAACTTCCTTACACATAACTCATTACATAATATGTTGACCCTTCACATTCTGCTAATGACACTTGCAATTTCGCTTACGATATATCTACAAATAATGTTACATTTTCCACATGTACCCATGTAAAAAAAATTAAGCTA
Organism: Pinus taeda; assembly: GCA_000404065.3. Lineage (NCBI taxonomy): Eukaryota > Viridiplantae > Streptophyta > Pinopsida > Pinales > Pinaceae > Pinus > Pinus taeda. The sequence continues at coordinate 50,784 of APFE030467823.1, read as the reverse complement.
CAGATATCCTAACAAGACAAAGCACTATTACTTTGAATTTTGGGGAAAGACTAGCTCAGCAACCTCCACTTGGTGCTTTTTGGTCACATGCCAAGCTTGGTAATGCATGATGGTGTTCCCAAACTATGTGATGGTGTCTTCATGAAGGTGGACTCTTGCCTCCATGGCTTCTAGGTCTATGGTCTCAAAACCTCTATCCAACTCATTTTGAAGCAACACAAGCATGATATGGACCTTGGCAGGATCGTTCATGTACTTAGACATGTTGTGTACTTTCAAATCCAATTTTTATCTCCTCGCCTTTCACCTTAGCTTCTCCACGTACTCATCAATCTCTAGCCGGACTTGGTTCTTGTATTTAGCATGGTGAGGGAACCTACATCTTTTCACTTTCTTCCTCAACTGTTGGCTACTCCATCTCATCAACCTGCACTAGAATTATTTGATTTGTCATTGTGCCTTGCCTTTGTTCTTCTCCCTTCTTATCCTTCTCTCTTGTTCTTTCCTCCTCATCGATTGTCCTTCCTTCTATTCTTGCATTGCTTGCTATAAGCTCACTTATACTACCTACAAGTTCTACTTTTGTCTCTTCGTTTGCACTGTTGTCTATTTCCTTTGGTTCCTTTTGCTACCTCTGCCAAAGTTGCCTACATGAAGATTGAATATGTTTCCACTTTGTAGATTTTTTCTCCCACTATAATGCAAACAACTTCCTTTTTCCCTAATATTGTAGAGAATTCTTGCCTTCTGCTATTGTTGATAGTCTTACTACCATGTTAGTCTTCACTCCTTTTCTATGAATGGTTTATTTTTTGCATATATTGGCAAATTAACTCACGCTTGTGCAACTGCTTCCCCAATATGGCTTTTAGTGGTCTCTCTTCAACTAGTTCTCTTTTGTTACCATGGTACAATGACTACTAGAGAGAAGTGCTTCAAGAGTGTGGTAAATATGGGATAGAAAGGACACTCATGGAAATCAAACATTAGCTCTTGAAAATCTAACTTAACAGCATGATCAAGCAACAATTAGGGCATCTTATGAGAGGGATTATGCAATTTTAACTGACAGGGGTGATTGACTGACTGTGGGAAGTGTGCACTATGAAATCCTAGTGGTGATTGTGGAAGGTTGATTACTGGCACTACGCAATGCATAGTTCATTTTGGGCGATGTGGCTGAGCTCAGAGGGTGGTTCCTGGAACAACACAATGTGTAGTTGTAGCTAGCCTAGGATAGGGTTTATGCAATTCTAGAAGCCAACACAAAGGCCTTGAGCTCCTAGCACTACTACATAAAGGAGGGTTTTAAGACAGTATTTGAGACAATTTTTGGGTAAATTGCCTTAACTTAAGATGAAAAAAAAACTGTGTATTGTATTAAATATTGTCTTCAAGTGGGTGTCTCAAAAATTAGTCTTAAAAAATGGTGTCTTAAAGATTATCGTCTTAAAAAATATTGTCTTAAAGAATATTGTTTTAAAGATTATTGTGTTAAAAAATATTGTCTCTATAAAGACAATATATAACACAACCATTATTGTCTCTTAGGAGACAATTTCATTTTTGTCTCACTGGAGACAATTTCATTTTTGTCTCTTTAAAGACAACACACAGATTAGAGACGATGTGTCTTTAATACTAGCTATTGTCTCTCTAGAGACGATAAAATTTTTATTTAAAGATCATTTTTGTCTCTTTAGAGACAATATAAAACAATGAATCCAGAAATATCTCGCCATTGAAATAAATCGATATAAAAAACATTTAATTAAAAATGAACTACAAAATCATTAATTAATTCATGTTAGCGCACAATGGAATCGAACCACCAACCTCCTGCTTGTAAAGCAGATGCTCTTCCATTGAGCTAGCACACTTTAAATAATTATGTGAAGAGTTATGGCAATCCTTAAAGTTACATTTATAGTCATTGATTTTAAATTAAAGAAAAAAAGATAAAAACTAAAAACTAACAAAAATATATAAAAATAAAAAATTGCATATTTCAACAGAGCCGACTGAAAAAAAAATAAAAATGACTGAGAAATGACATGCAAGTTGCCTGCTTTTCCTCTTTATAAACTATAGATGGAGATGATAAGGCACTCATAGTGAAATCAACACTTTGCTATGAATTTTTCCTTTTCAAACTTTTAAATAGAGACTTACCTTTTCTTTTAAAAAAAATCAATTGGAAATTAAATATCATCTGCCCTTCACATATCTTTAAAAATTCTACAATCCATCAGAAGCACTTACTTTGGCAAGCCAAATTTACAAAAAATCATATACCATTCACCTTAAAATGCCTCTTGGATCAGCCTATCAAACACGCATATCTCAATAAAATAAATAGATTAGAAAACTTGGTGCCATCACCCATCAAATCTACCAGAAGATTATATCGGAAGAAACTACTCATATCTGGGCTGAGGAGGGTGAATATCAGAGAGGTCGAATAAGTGGATCAACTGAATTTTTTACATGCCAATGAATGTCATTGGCATTCTTTGATGACACATGGACTGCAAGTACCATTGAGGCCTTTGAATGGTGTGCCTTGAAAGGATTTTTTACATGCCAATGAGTTGACATTCTTTGGTGGGACATGGACTGCAAGTACCATTGATGCCTTTGAAAGGCGTGCCTTGAAACGATTCTCGACTGCTAGATGCTAGATTCATGTGTGGTCAGCAACTCAAAGTGTTTGGCAGACGTAAGGCTGGTAAGACACTAGGTACCATTTTGGTTTTTTGTGGAAAAGGTAGATCTTCTTTTCAGGAAAAAATAATTTTTATCATTTGAAATGGATTTTGCAGGATAATTGAGTGGATTTTAAATGAATGTAGTTGGATAATTGAATGAACTAGCATCTCAACTAACATGCATCCACTTCAATTTTGAATTTATGTATACATTTTAACTTCGAGATTATGGATGGCTGAGTAATATGATCTTCCATGCTAATCTTATGAAGTGATGTTTCAGAAACTAAATTTGATAGTTTGGTTGTGTATATCTTCTACTCAGCATTAACAGTCGGAACAACCTCCACACGTAAGTTTGAAAGAAACAGAAAAATCTTTAGATTTCTATTATCATCTTTCCAAAATAATAATAATTTTAAAGTGTTGTATGATTCATCTCAACTTCATTGTTTTTCCCTTTGAAAACTATTTTATGTAATAAAACTACCGATTGAGGATAAATCTACTGGTGCATGTTATAAATTGCAAACAATAGAAAACTATGATTCCAATGAAAATAATAATTGCTTAAGGATTTTGGCTACCCTAGATGATTGTTTCACTAGTTGTTTTACCATGCCCAAGGATTTTGTTGGGTTTCCAACTCAACAAATAAAGACTAATAAGGTTTTATTTTGCAAAAATCTTAAGGAAGGTTGACTTAAAAGATGCATTTTGTTTGCTAAATAGAGAACAAGACTTGTATTATTTTATACTGTGGTGCACTTTACTCTGATCACAAACACCATCAATTAAAACCTATATTCAAGATTTTGGCTTAAATATCAGTTTATTTTTTATGAAATTAACATTATGAAAATTTTAAATTTATAATGAAAGAGGTGGACATACATCTTCGGATCTTACAGCCATATCTACCCACCCAAGACCATAGAGCACCTTGTTTCTCTAGAAAATCATGGACAACCATAACCTCTTTTACTAAAATAATCAATTAAAAGTTTAAATTACTTGATATTTCTTGTAAAGAGGAATAGTAGACTGATTTACATGCTAGTGTTTTTTATATAGAAGAAGAACTAAAACTTTCTCTCTGTTAGCATCTAAATCTGCCTTAGGCTGAAGGAAGGCAAAATTCAGGGTAACCACAAACCACGCTCAGTCTGGTAGCTAGCCCTACCAGAACAGGAGAGGGCTCTCTCTGGGTCACGCTCAGTGAATAGATAAACAATATGGTCTGAGATGACTTACAATGAATCTTGATTTTAGGCTAGTAAATAAATATGGATACAAGAAGCAGGTTTTGATAAATGACTGAGTTTCTGGGATGTATGGGACCAACGAACATCAATGAGCAGAGAATTTAACACAAAGGCACAAATTACTTCATGAGGCAAGACAGGCGGAAAGTCTAGCAATTAAATTTGAAATAATACGGAATGGAAAGATTGTTTAGGAGGGTGAAAAGGGCATAAACACACGAATCCTTTTCAACAGAAGAAGAACACAGAATGTGAAACTTTCCCACAGGCAGAGCATTAAACCTGAATTCTACCTTATCTTACGTAGAAAATTTCACTGGAAATGAATATGATTGAAATATGAAACATAACGAAATACATATGAAACATAAAGAGAACACATTTGCTACAATCACACCACATGAATCTCATGAACAAGAGCCGCTGCCTTTCATTAATTCTCTGTCAAAATATACAATGAAGAACTGAGTTTCTTTCCCACAGTCTCCCAGAAATTGCCACTAACCCTTTGCAAATAGTTTTGGATACAATAAATAGACTATGCCATGAGGAAATAGAATGACCAAGAGTTGGGGAGTTTTTCGAATCATTACAAAATTGAAGTGGAAAGCCAACCATTAGTTACAGGTGCAGTGTTACAAAAATGACAAATGGCTTGGGTGACTGCTCGACTTCCTTTGCCACTTGGATAGAAGCCAACCTTTAGTGGAAATAATTTAAATTTTGCCCTAGGTGCCAAAATAAGTGTAGTGTAGATGAGCGGGCCCACTTGGAGAAAGTTGTGAATCGAAATGTTGCGAAGCGGAAGTGATTTTGGCCTTTTTCTCTATATGCATCATGCCCGAATCTATATGCACTGTGCCACTTTGGAGGATGTTTTGAGGTACCTGTAGGAGTCCAAATTATGCCCAAGTGTGCTTGGTGGAAAGCATGGCCTATCTACTTTCCAACCCAAGTCGAATTTGTGAATTTTGTGCTCATTTGCCCCTCCAAAACTTCATTCTCCCAAGACTGCTTCCTGTGTGTCAAAATAGGGGCAGAGAGGTCATTTTTTGAGTGTTTTTGACCTCTTGGGGACTCAAATCATGCCCAAATTTCTTGTCCATGGACCAGCAGGCATGATTTTTCATGCTGAATCCAAAAATGCAAGCCATTTGTGATTTGGAGCCCCCAATTGTAAGCGCCACGCCACTGGGGAGAAAAACCTTGTGTTGTGACCAAAAATTTGTCATGTGAACAAAATTGCCCCAAATTTCTTGAAATTTGGGCTGGAGATCCTCTATGAGGTGCTATACTGGGCCACAGAGGCTTCAGCCAATATTCGAAGCTGATATTGCTCTTTTTTCCTCTTTTGCCTCTTTGTCGCTTTGCTAAATTTTGCCTTCAAACTCCTTATCCAAGCCTTTGAACTAATGTTCCGTGCCTTGTAACGATAAACCATCCACCTCAGTATGGATTTGTCCCTGTCAGCCTTCTCTAGCAGTCCCTCAAGGTGGATGTTGATGCGCTCGAGCCAAGACTCTCGATCATTGTTAATCTCTTGCTCCAATGGGGTGAGCTCAATCCTCCTATGTTGGGCATCTTGGCGATTCTCACAGATGTTTTGTAGCTCCATGATCTCATGATGGTCCTCAAGCCATTTTTTCCTCTGCTGCAAATACCTGATAATCCATTTGGCCCTCTCCAAAAGGTGTGACAAGTCTTGGATCTCCATTTTCTGCTCTTGGATGGTCCTCCTAAGTTTGGCACTCTCCTCATCTGCATCATCATCATGAATGAGGACGAAGTTGACCTCTTGTTCACCTGATGGCCCCTTGTCATGCATGGGCCTCTTGCCCTTGTCCTATACCTGATGGCCCCTTCCACCCCGGGTGGAGATAACACTCGCTTTGCTACTGCAAACAAATGCCTACTGCCTCTCTAATAGGTGATGAATACTGGCATAATAGTGGTCTCATGGCACTCAGACTGATGACAAGGACCACCTATCTCATGCTCAACCTCTAATAATACCTGTGAGGTGCTAAAGAGGTCACGGGAGATGAAGTCCTCCCAAGCAATTCCCTGCAATCCCAGCTGATGATCCACCAAAATCTTAATAAGAGCAAAATGATAAACATTGTTAAGTTGCGACTGAGGGGTCTTGTGCTGCATGAAGGTGTTCATCCTCTCTATGTTCCTGCAAATGAAATATGGGATGTTCGTCATCCATACCCTGGTAAAGTGCATGAGCAACCTGATGTGATAGGCATATAGATGAGAGAACCTCCCCTCACAGTTGAAATACTTCATGATCAATTTCATGAGTGGAGCATATTCATCTTTCAAATATCTGAATGGAAAGACTCTTTGGATCTGCCTCAAGAAACTGGCCTTAATGTAAGGCTCATAATGCTACCGATCAACCTTCTATTTCTTGTGCCACTATTCTCCAACATTTGGTATGCCGGTTGCTAATGAGACTGTTTTGAGTGTCAGTGTGAAAGTGATCCCGGCCAAGATAGAGTGACCTCCATGTAAGTGAAGTACAAAAATACGGGCCAACTCATGATGAACTTGAACATTAGCCACCCTTTAACAAAACTCAAAACATGATAGATGCTGGAAACATGACATAGCAAGAGGGCAGGCTTGCAATGCTGTGAGGGTGGTTGGCTCGTCCCTAACATGTTTGCCACTTTTGTGATGTCTCCACGGAGCCTGTTCTTCCGAGGATGAATCACTTTGGGTCTCCATCTCATACTCTGATGAGTGCTCAGATGCCATGAGTGTTGTATGTGTATTGTGCTTGGACTACCGTTTGATGATGGTATGAAACTAGGTGTTGTTGTGAGATCTACCACTAAGGGGAACAATGCAAAAAAGGGAGTGTTAGGAAGGGGAATAATATAATGGGAATAGGGGTTATGGGGGGAAATTTTGTTTAGGGATATGTAGGAGGGTTTAGGTATTGTATAAGGTAGGGTTTTAGGGTTTACATTGACAAATGAGTGGAGGGATAGTGAATAGGGGCTTAGTAGTGTTTTAGGGTAGGGAAAATAGAGAAAAAATGGGATAAGGGGGAAGGGAAAAATGGAAAGAAGGGAAAAAAATGAGATGGAGGAGGAACCTTGGCATCCACGACAAGTTTGCAACCCTACAGCAATAGTTTTGGTGATTTCAAGTGGTAGGGTTTAGGCATTTTCTATTGAAATTATAAACAACCATAACCATCATCCTATCCACAAAATTTGATGAGAAAGCCAAGATATAGAGCCTACCTGTCAATTTGAAGGGTTTCAAAATGATGGGTTGCAAGTTTGGCACAAATTCGGGCCTCTGTGGGTGTGCCCTTCGCAACAAACCCAGTGCGCCGCGCTCTGTATATGCATTGTGCCCATGTTAGCTTTACACTGTGGGGTTGCGCTATGTGCACCGTGCTCCCTATGTGCGCCGCGCCCCTCTGTGTGTTCGCCGCGCTCCTAAAAACGACTCCAAACTCACTCCAAACGCGTGCTTGCACTCTCACACTCACTTTGCAATGTTTCTCTCTTCCTTGGTGTTCACAATGACTTTGTTTCTTGTGGAAACTTATATATAAAGGGTTTGAAGTCATGGGTTAAATTTTTGCTTCTTCAACACCCACTTTACTAATGTCTTGTTTTGACACTTTTCACTGATTTAATGCAACACTAAATTTCACTTTTCCCTTTGAATTTTTAGCTGGAATGATGAAATTTTTTTGCACTTTTTGCAGGGGTTGTTGACATGACATTTGGCCAAGGAAACCATGACTGTGCCTGAAGAGATCAACTGGAAACTTTTTTTTTTTGAAATTTATCACAAATGACACATTGTTTGACTTTTCTTCAAAACAGAGTTTTGAAGAACAGTCATAATCTGTCAACATGACGATGAAAATCTCTAAATCATAACTTTGTAAGGGCCTCCCTCTGGCCTGCATGGCTTTATTGGTCATGTTTGAAGACCAAATTGACTAATCCCTAGACCTAATGACTAAAAATGACTCTCGTCGATTAAAAAAATCGAACATTGACTGTCATGGACTTTAGTGAACATTGACAAAAGACCTAAGCCTGCAGGTGCCAAACATGAGGGGAAATGGCTAGCATGACCTTTTCCGTCAGATTATTGGCATGCCCCTAGCGGAATGCAACTGAGTGACTGGAGCGAGACTCCTAAAAATGAAATGAAAAAAGAGATTTTTATCTCTGACGGAGCACTGACAAGACCGACTCTAACAGTGCAAAATTTAGAATACAAAACTTGGCAGCCTTCAATTTGAGTGTTCTCGCTTTGTTTCTAGTCATGCTGGGCAGTGGTGACAAATTTTTAAGCACATATATGATATCTGAATACCACGGAGAAAGAGCAAACATTTCAGATACCTGAATTGACGATCCTTTCTCATTCTCATCGGACATAGCAGTGATCATATTTATGTCCAGGGCGTGCAAGTTTGATTCGGCCATTAACTTTGCCAATCCCTGTCCTTTAACAAGCTTTGTGGGCTTTATTTCCACATCATATTCCAGTAAGGCTACAATCCACTTGCCTCGTCTTCCTTCTGGATTGGTCTGCACTAAAGCATCTTTGACAACAGTGTTAGGAACATAGGCCAAAGTATGAGAATGTAGAATATATACCCAGAAATCTTTCAACGCTTTCACCAGTGCAAGGGCTTGCTTCTCAATGATGTTGTATTTTAAGGCTGCATCTCTTATAGCTCTGCTGAAGAAAGCAATGGGTCTTTCGTGATCATCTCTTTTCTATAATAACACAGCTGCCATAGTATGCTCTGAAGCGAATGAAAATAATATGAAATCCTGAGTGTAGTCCGGGCTGACTAGAACTGGAGCTGAAGAAAGAGCCAATTTGACTAAATTGAAAGATTTTAAAGCCTCCTCCATCCATCTCACTTGGCTATCCTTCTTAAGCATGTTTGTAATCTCTCTTAGGTGCTTAGCAAGATTAGGTACAAAGTGGCATAGAAAATTCATTTTACCATTCAAAGATTGAATCTCTTTCTTATTCTGGGGCAGATCGATTTGCTGAATTGATTGTACACGTGCTAGGTCAATATGAATTTCGTCCTTTGAGATAATGCGCCCGAGTAGTTTGCCTTCCTCCATGGTGAACAAGCTCTTTTTTGGATTTAGCGATAGGCCATATTTTCTACACTTTTGGAAGACAGTTTTCAGATGGTACATGTGTTCTTCATCAAATTTGGAAAACATCGTCAGATCATCAAGGTACACAACCAAAAATACATCCTTCTCATTTGCAAAAGCCAAGTCCATTGCACGCTGAAATGTGGCACCTGCATTCTTCAAACCGAAAGGCATTTTAGCGTAATGAAAAGTTCCCCATGGAGTGGTGAATGCTGTCTTGTCTCGATCATCTTCATGGAAAAAAACTTGGTTATATCCATAATAACCATCAAGTAGTGATATACAAGGTGCTCCCACTACTCACTGAAGTATATGGTCCATTTTGGGCAGTGGATAGTTGTCTTTGAACGAAACTTTATTGAGATTTCTAAAATCAATGCACAAGCGAATCTCACCTATCTTCTTTCGTACGGGCACTAGATTAGAGATCCAATCTGAAAATCTGATGGGAACAATGATCCCTAATTTGTACAAACTGTTTACCTCCTTTTCAATTGATGGTAGCAGCTTTGGATTTATCCTCCTCAACTTCTGTCCGAGAGGTTTTTGATTGTGCTTGATGGGTATAGTGTGCTGAATTATGTTGGTACCATATGTCTTTAAGTCAGAATAGTCCCAAGAAAACACATCTGCAAATGAAGATAGCAAACTGATATATTTATCCTTGAATTTTGGTGGCAATGCTTTAGACAATTTTACCAATTTAGGATTAGCAGCCGTTCCGACATTGACCTCTTCCACACCGTTCTCTATTGGCTGCAATGTTGGTTTGCGGGCTACATCATCTTGATTGAAGAGTTCTTCTAAAGGTATCAAGCTTTTAGAGATAACATCATTCTTTAGCTGCAACACGTCCATTTGATTGATTTGCACATCATCTGTACCATTACCTTTACTATCGTCGTTTTCTACATCAACTAAGGCTTCTTTAAACTTACCTTTGTTTTGCAGAAAATCATCAATCTCCTCATCATCTTGGAAAACTTGCCAATATCTCTGATTGTCCGGGACGGTCGGACGATGCTTGACATGGATTTCGAATTTATTGATGGAGTTCATTGGGATCTTCAAACTACTTGCTACCTTAGCAAGAGCATCAGCAATGCTATTTTGTATACGAGGTACACATGTCAAGGTGTATTCTGAAAATAATTTTAGGATGTCTAGGACTGCATTACGGTAAGCCCGCATCCGAGGATGCTTTGCTTGATATTCGCCTCTGACCTACTTAATTACCAATTCGGAGTCACCATATACTGAAATCCTCTTAGCATTCATCTTTCTTAGAATTTTTAGGCCAGCAATTAGAGCTTCATACTCAGCTTCATTATTTGAACAATCAAAAGCTAACTTGTAAGAGCATACCCGCACGTTACTAGGCACTTTGTTCGGGGCGGAGAAAGGACTACATACCCAAATTCCAATTCCAGCGCCATCATTTCCCACTGCTGCATCAAAATCCATGGTCCACAAACCTTCTTCCTCCTCTTACAAGTGTTGAAAATCTGTTTGCTGTGCTTGGTCTGCTTGTTTCCATTACCCTTAGCTGATCGCTCAACTATGTTCTGCTGTTCTTCTCCTTCTCTCTTTAAAAATCCTCTAAAATTTTCTGATATTTCTGGAATATCATCTGCTTCTACTAACTAACTATCGATATCATTGAAACTATCAGAATATAAAACAAAAGACTCTAAATCTGTATGTACATAATTAATCAGATGATTTATTCGTTTCTCCTTACTTGTAATCATGTATCTCATTTTTGTTCCCAATAAAATTTCCTCATTTGGCCAAACACCGGAATCGTTGCATAGGAGAAATCTAGTTGTAGTGTCCCTTTCAATTTCGCTACCCAAGACCTCGAAAGAAGCATGCAAAACCTCGGAGGAATATCTGCTACAACAACATCCATCAAAACATTCTTCATTGGGAGTTGATCCATACTGACAACCAAGTCTTTGATGAGCCCGATACATCTTACTCTGCTGGAATCAAATGAATAGAGATCATGGTATTGCCAGGTGATGTCCAGACCCAGCTTATCCATGATAGCCTTGGGCATGAGATTGTGAGAAGCTCTAGAATCGAACATGGCATTATGTAACACAAAATCATGCAATCTTAAACTAATATAAAACGGTGGCACATCACTATCAGGAGACTCACCATTCGATGCTGGCCCAAAAATCATTTCAGGTTGATCATCTTCAACATTCACCATGTCAGACATTGGGTCCAAATTCAACATTTTAGATACTTTCCCTCTATAACTGTTGTTCCTCATTATTTCAGTCAAGGGAATGGATACTTTCAATTTAGAAATCTCATTCTCTACATTAAAAGCAGGAATCTTTTCTACCTCTTTGACTGGGATTTCTTTCCTTTCCTTTTCTTTCGATGCAATTGGTTGATTTGATTTTTCTGTTGATGGTGATTTGCTGCTATCCAGATCAACCACCTCCTTTCCTTTCCTTTGTATAACTGATGAATCATTCTTTGATGTCTTACCGTCCTTCCTCTTCTGAATTGGTTTGACCAGCACATCTCTGTTTCTGAATGAATATTGCTACTGCTGGGTGGACAGAGCATTCATATAGCCTCTTTGGTACTCATCTGATTCTTACTCCAAAACGATGTCATTTGCTAGAATGAAATCTACATCTTTGTGTACAGCCGAACTTTTTGCATACTCCTCATCCTCGGTAATATAAATAGGCAAATCATCAGGAGCAAAGAAGTGGTTTTCTTCACCTATTATATTCCCGTCCTCATCTGACTCTGGTCCATGCACAAAACTTTGTTGCAAAGGTGGCTATACTGGCTGTTGTGCTGTCTGCTCTTGGGCTCACTGATCTCTCTACCTTATTCTATATTGTGGCTGTTGCTGGCCACGGAAGTTAGGATTTCTAACTTGTGGCTCAGGTTTGTCAAGTTTCACCCTTTCAAGCATCTTCTCTACCTTCCGGAGTAGTTGATCTACCGATGAAGATTCTTCCTTTATGGTGACCTTCTTCTCTGCCTTTGCTCTAGCCCTCTTGGTCAGCAAATTTGCTTCAACGCTAACCGCTATCTTCTGCATGTCTTCCATTGTGGCCGGTTCTATCTCTCTTAATTGATAAGCCATGTCAGCATCAAAACCATCCGGAAACTTCACCATGGCTAGCCGTACAGGTGGCCTTAGATGATCTGGAATTTCATTATAAACAGAATTGAATCTAATGCAGTAGTCTTGGACCGACTCACCAGCATTTCGTTTGATTTGGTCATATTCAACCAGGATTTGAAGAGGATTCTTTTTCACTTCCCAGTGGTTTAAAAATTGTCTTTGTAGGTCAGCCAAGGTAGCGATACATGTAGCTGGCAAACCTCTGAACCATTTCCTCACTTCACCTACAAATGATTGTACAAAAAGTCTCATTGCCACATTCTCTGCATCGATCTCGTGAAGTTCATAGAAATATGCCATTCTATCCACATGTTGTTGAGCAGTGATGCTGTTAGGAGTGCCATAAAAAGACGGGATTTTTCTTTGATAATCTGTGGGAATATCATCTAAAACTTGAGGTAGAACAAGAGGTGCAAAACGAGCAGCCATCACTCTTGGTGGGTTTGGCCTTGGAGGTGTTGGAGGAGTGTGCGGAGTTTGTAGGGGGCTAGCAATTGGAGTTTGAAGCTGTGCTACAATGTAATTATCAATTGACTAGTTAGCCCTTTTCGTCTCCAAGTCTACAAGAAACTATGGATTGTGGATAGTAGAGTCAACCGCCCTTTCAGATTTGGTCTCGAACAATGATATTTCAAACTTCTCATCAAAATCTAGTTCTTCAAGATACTCAAAAATGTCAGGGCATGAATGGGATTTGAACACGGGAGATATAGAGCTCCCTTGATGATGAATTCCTGGAATCAAATTGGGATTTTTGTAGATGTGTGGAGGATCTCGATCTGGATTAGCTCTAGTATATCTTCTAGAAGCCAGCGTGCTATTAAGAAAAATCAAAGGACACAACCAACTTACTCAGACTATCAAATCCTAAACTTGTCATCCGGAAGCTTAGAATTATCTAGAAGTAAGGGGAGTAATTTCGTTCCCCAGTGGAGTTGCCACTATGTTAGCACCTAAATCTGCCTTAGGCTGAAGGAAGGAAAAATTCAGGGTAACCACAAACCATGCTCAGTCTGGTAGCTAGCCCTACCAGAACAGGAGAGGGCTCTCTCTGGGTCACGCTTAGTGAATAGATGAACAATATGGTCTGAGATGACTTACAATGAATATTGATTTTAGGCTAGTAAAGAAATATGGATACAAGAAGCAAGTTTTGATAAATGACTGAGTTTCTGGGATGTATGGGACCAATGAACATCAATGAGCAGAGAATTTAACACAAAGGCACAGATTACTTCATGAGGCAAGACAGGCGGAAAGTCTAGCAATTAAATTTGAAATAATACGGAATGGAAACATTTTTTAGGAGGTGAAAAGGGCATAAACACATGAGTCCTTTTCAACGAAAGAAGAACATAGAATGTGAAACTTTCCCACAGGCAGAGCATTAAACCTGAATTCTACCTTATCTTACTTAGAAAATTTCAATCGAAATGAATATGAATGAAATATGAAACATAAAAAAATACATATGAAACATAAAGAGAACACATTTGCTACACTCACACCACATGAATCTCATGAACCAGAGCCGTTGCCTTTCATTAATTCTCTGTTAACATATACAATGAAGAACTGAGTTTCTCTCCCACAGTCTCCCAGAAATTGCAACCAACCCTTTGCAAATACTTTTGCATACAATAAATAGACTATTCCATGAGGAAATAGAACGACCAAGAGTTGGGGAGTTTTTCAAATCATTGCAAAGTGGAAGTGGAAAGCCAACCATTAGTTACAGGTGCAGCGTTACAAAAATGACAAATGGCTTGGGTGACTGCTCGCCTTCCTTTGCCACTTGTATAGAAGCCAACCTTTAGTGGAAATACTTTAAATTTTCCTTAGGTTTTGGAAAAAGTGTATTGTAGATGAGCAGGCCCACTTGGAGAAAGTCGCGAATCGAAATGTCATGAAGCAGAAGTGATTTTGGCCTTTTTCTCTATATGTGCCGCGGCCAAATCTATATGCACCGTGCCACTTTGGAGGCTATTTTGGGGTACCTACAGGAGTCCAAATTGTGCCCAAGTGTGCTTGTTGGAAAGCCTGGCATGTCTACTTTCGAAACCAAGTTGAATATCTGAATTTTGTGCTCGTTTGCCCCTCCAAAACTTCATTCTCCCAAGACTGCTTCCTGTGTGTCAAAATAGAGGCAGAGAGGTCATTTTTTGAGTGTTTTTGACCTCCAGGGGACTCAAATCATGCCCAAATTTCTTGTACATGCACCAACAGGGATGTTTCTTCATGGTGAATCCAAAAATGCAATCCATTTGTGATTTAGAGCCCCCAATCCTAAGCGTCGTGCCAGTGGCGCGGCGCACAGGGAGAAAAACCCTGCGTTGTGACCAAAAATTTGTCATGTGACCAAAATTGCCCCACATTTCTTGAAATTTGGGGTGGAGATCCTCTATGAGGTGCTATGCTGGGCCACAGAGGCTACAGCTAAGATTCGAGGCTGATCTTGCTCTTTTTTCCTCTTTTGCCTCTTTGTCGCTTTGCTCAATTTTGCCTTCAAACTCCTTATCCGAGCCTTTGAACTCATGTTCCACGCCTTGTAATGATAAATCATCCACCTCAGTATGGTTTTTTCCCTATCGTCCTTCTCTAGCAGTCTCTCAAGGTGGATGTTGATGCGCTCGAGCCAAGACTCTCGGTCATTGTTAATCTCTTGCTCCAATGCAGTGAGCTCAATCCTCCTATGTTGGGCAGCTTGGCAATTCTCACGAATGTTTTACAGCTCCATGATCTCATGCTGGTCTTCAAGTTGTTTGTTCGTCTACTCCAGATACCTGATAATCCATTTGGTCCTCTCCAAATTGAGTGACAAGTCTTGGATCTCCGTTTTCTGCTCCTGGATGGTCCTCCTAAGTTTGGCACTCTCCTCATGTGCATCATCATCATGAATGAGGATGAAGTCAGCCTCTTGTTCACCTGATGGCCCCTTGTCATACATGGGCCTCTTGCCCATGTCCTGTACCTGTATTGCCGATGTCGGAAGTGAGGCCTCTTCCACCGTGGGTGGAGATAACACTCGCTTTGCTACTGCAAAACAAATGCCTACTTCCTCTATGATAGGTGATGAATACTGGCATAGTAGTGGTCTCATGGTGCTCATACTGATGAGAAGGACCACCTATCTCATGTTCAACCTCTGATTATACATGTGAAGCGCTGAAGAGGTCACGGGAAATGAAGTCCTCCCAAGCAATGCCCTGCAATCCCAACTGATGATCCACCAAAATCTTAATAAGAGAAAAATGATAAACAATGTTAAGTTGCTGCAGAGGGGTCTTGTGCTGCATGAAGGTGTTCATCCTCTCTATGTTCTTGCAAAGGAAATATGGGATGTTCATCATCCGTACCCTGGTAAAGTGCATGAGCAACCTGATGTGATAGGCATATAGACGAGAGAACCTCCCCTCATAGCTGAAATACTTCATGATCAATTTCATGAGTGGAGCATATTCATCTTTCAAATATCTGAATGGAAAGACTCTTTGGAGCTGCCTCATGAAACTGGCCTTAATGTAAGGCTCATAATGGTGCCGATCAACCTTCTGTTTCTTGTGCCTCTGTTCTCCAACATTTGGTATGCCAGTTGCTAATGAGACTGTTTCGGGTGTCAGTGTGAAAGTGACCCCGGCCAAGATAGAGTGACCTCCATGTAAGTGAAGTACAAAATGACGGGCCAACTCATGATGAACTTGAAAATTAGCCACCCTTTGACAAAACTCAAAACATGATATATGTTGGAAACATGACATAGCAAGAGGGCAGGCCTGCAATTCTGTGAGGGTGGTTGGCTCATCCCTAACATGTTTGCCACTTTTGTGATGTCTCCGGCGAGCCTGTTCTTCCGAGGATGAATCACTTTGGGTCTCCATCTCATACTCTGATGAGTGCTCAGATGCCATGACTGTTGTATGTGTATTGTGTTTGGACTGCCTTTTGATGATGGTATGAAACTAGGTGTTGTTGTGAGATCTGCCACCAAGGGGAACAATGCGAAAAAGGGAGTGTTAGGAAGGGGAATAATATGATGGGAATAGGGGTTATGGGGATATGTAGGAGGGTTTAGGGATTGTATAAGGTAGGGTTTTGGTGTTTACATTGACAAATGAGTGGAGGGATAATGAATAGGGGTTTAGTAGTGTTTTAGGGTAGCGAAAATAGAGAAAAAATGGGATAAGGGGGAAGGGAAAAATGGAAAGAAGGGAAAAAAAATGAGAGGGAGGAGGAACCTTGGCATCCACACAAAAAGTTTGCAACCCTAAAGCAATAGTTTTGGTGATTTCAAGTGGTATGGTTTAGGCGTTTTTTATTGCAATTATAAACGGCCATAACCATCATCCTATCCACAAAATTTGATGAGCAAGCCAAGATATAGAGCCTACCTATCAATTTGAAGGGTTTCAAAATGATGGGTTGCAAGTTTGGCACAAATTCGGGCCTCTGTGGGTGTTCGCCGCGCAACAAACCCAGTGCGCTACGCTCTGTATATGCGTCACACCCGTGTTAACTTTACACTGCAGGGTCTCACTCTGTGTGCGACACTCCCTATGTGCGCTGCGCCCCTCTTTGTGTGCACCGCGCTCCTGAAAACGACTCCAAACTCACTCCAAACGTGTGCTTGCACTCTCATACTCACTTTGCAATGTTTCTCTCTTCCTTGGTGTTCACAATGAATTTGTTTCTTGTGGAAACTTGTATATAAAGGCTTTGAAGTCATGGGTTAAATTTTTGCTTCTTCAAAACCCACTTTGCTAATGTCTTGTTTTGACACTTTTGACTGATTTAATGCAACACTGAATTTCACTTTTCCCTTTGAATTTTTAGCTGGAGTGATGAAATTTTTTGGCACTTTTTGCAGGGGCTGTTGACATGGCATTTGGCCAAGGAAACCATGACTACGCCTGAAGAGATCAACTAGAAACTTTATTTTTTTTTGAAATTTATCACAAATGACACACTGTTTGACTTTTCTTCAAAACCGAGTTTTGAAGAACAGTCGTAATCTGTCAACATGACGATGAAAATCTCTTAATCATAACTTTGTAAGGGCCTCCCTCTGGCCTGCATGGCTTTATTGGTCATGTTTGAAGACCAAATTGACTAATCCCTAGACCTAATGGCTGAAAATGACTCTCGTCCATTAAAAAAATCAAACATTGACTGTCGTGGACTTTAGTGAACATTGACAAAAGACCTAAGGCAGCAGGTGCCAAACATCAGGGGAAATGACTAGCATGACCTTTTCCATCAGATTATTGGCATGCCCCTAGCGGAATGCAGCTGAGTGAATGGAGTGGGACTCCTAAAAATGAAATGCAGAAAGAGCTTTTGATCTGTGATGAAGGACTGACAAGACCGACTCTAACACTCTCATCCATATTTACTACCATAAATAGAAAATTTCAATGACATAGGGAAGTTAAGTTCATCTTTCTATATCAACAGAAAAACTCAATGATATGGGGACGCTAAATAGTAGTTTCAATATCCACTGCTGAAATAAAAAATCTCAAGGACTTAATACCAGAGTTCCTAGAGTGGAGAACATTGGAAATATTTTCTGATAGAGCTTCGAATTTTGGACATTTCCACTTTAAATAAAAAAGTCTTATATGTTGTTATGTATATATTATGTTTATTTTCCTCCTCTTGGGCTTCAAGATCGGATAGATTATTTTTTTGGATGTCTAAGGGTTCCTGCGTTCACTCTGTCGAGTATATTCAAGCTCTCCTTACATCTGTAGG
Organism: Pinus taeda; assembly: GCA_000404065.3. NCBI lineage: Eukaryota > Viridiplantae > Streptophyta > Pinopsida > Pinales > Pinaceae > Pinus > Pinus taeda. The sequence continues at coordinate 32,723 of APFE030467823.1, read as the reverse complement.
AGCCCCCTTCTAAGGACATGTGTTTTCCTGTCAAGCACGATGTATACGAGGATCTCCCAATAGGCAAAGAGATTTTCTTCTCTCTGTCCTCTGATATAGATTGCAGGGAATTTATGTATGAGGTGTTAGGACCCCTCCTCAGGCCTTATAGCAGAAGATATGGCAAAGAGTCTTTCATTGGGTTGTGGGATGATTGCATTAATAGTATCATTAATAAATTCTATGCAATGGAGATTGAGGTGATTCGAAAATCAAGGTACCAAGACTTGGGATCTCAAGAACAATGGCCAAACATATGTGGGTCCATGAAGAACTTGTGTTTATGGAGAGGTGAGGAGACTAATGCAGTGAGGGAGGGTGATGATCCTACAGTCAAGATTGTGGAAAATCTCTTGTGGACTTATGGAGATTTGCCCTACGTTTTAGGGTATTATGATGTTGGTGATAGTATTACGTTCTGTGCCTTGAGAAAATCACATGAGAGGGTCATAAGGATTGATCTTGTGTCAATGAATCTGTCAACTCCTACTCAGAGGTTGAAAGCTCTAGTCCCTTGCTCGCATGTATCTAAGATTTTGCCATTGCTTGCAGACTCTTGTCATGGGAAGAAATCTAACTATATTTATAGTGACTATCAAAGATTGGATAGAGGAAGTGGCAAGATTATTGAGATTAGGCCAACTCATGTTAAAAAAATATTTCCTAACAGAAGGAAATGGGCCACTGTCAAGGAAATCTATGAATTTCTAGACAACAGAATTCCCCATGTTGAATAAATCCATAAATATGTAGAACAAGGGTTAGCATTGGTGTTCAAGCTAAGGGATTATGCAACCAAAGCTTCGACTATGGAACAACTTGTGGAAGCTCTGGAATTTGTGACCAAGCACTGGTGTCTTTGCACACCCTTTGGTTTTTACACAGGGATCTCAGGTGGGATAACATGATGAAGAACATTGAATCAGATGAGTGGTTTATAATAGACTTTGAGGATGCCATTGGTGCACCTTAGATTTACCCTCATTATCTTAGTGGCTTGAACCATGCTCCTGAGATGTCTAGGGTGTTCATGGGGTTAGAGTTGATGTGTGGAGTATTGGACACTTTAACATGACAAGTGGGCTGAATGTGTCTGAGATATTGAGGAATTTATAGAATAGATGCCTGGAACAAGACCCAAATCAAAGGCCTTCTATTGCAGATTTCTATCATGACCTTCTTTAGTTGTCGTCTTCCCTACCTAATTACTAAGATTAGACATTGCCAACCATGGTCAATACCCAGTCCTATGTATCCCATTGTTACTATTCATATTATCCAGAATCACATGATTATTGAATGTTGTATTAACAGAAAATTTGATATATGTAACGAAGAACTTGTTTCGGATTGTACACAAGGAAGACACCCCTTCCTAGAATGCCATTAGTTCACTATGGCGATCTCATGTAAAAAGGTTGCGCTATTCATAACATTAAGCTACGTATCATAGCCTTGACACTCAATTCTAATGGAAATAAGCATATTTCCATGTTGTTCCCTGATAGGGGGATTTTTTAAAATGGCTGTTCTGATTTGTATCTTTGATATAATTCGATTTTTAATTTGATGAACTGCATGATTATTTTGTTAAAATAGAAACGATGTGTTTCACAGTTTGATGTATGCCACGCTAGAGAAATTGAGACAACAACTCTCTCCCATTTTTTCATTCAAATAAATTATATATAAAGAAAACTTTATTATTTTATGGTTTATGGTGAATGGCAGATGATATTTAATGCTCAGCGTACCAAACGGTAATGATTGTTAAAGACCCTATAGTGAAAGGCAAAGCACAAAAAATAATTGAGGACTCAATTGTCCATAATACCCAAGTGCAATTTACCCATGTAGAAGGCCCCACACAGTTGGACATCATATAATAACTAAAAAAAATAATAACCTGAATGACCTGAATACAAACATCCCATGTAAGACTAGTGATAAAACAACCCAGAGTGCACGAGGACATTTTCAATTCATTTGGAGATCGATTTCTACAGTCTCATGAAAGAAAAAACCTTTTGCAGTTGAAACCCATTTCTAACATTCAATACAACTGGAGATGAATAGCCAAAAGAGAGTAGCTCAATGCACCCTATGAAAATTTCACTTTGTTTTCCATTTTTCTACATTATATCATATAGACATGTTATGCTCAATTGAAAAAAGGATTCATCACCACCACCACAGCAAAATCTCACTATTTCAATCCACTCCAAACTTATTTCATCAACTACATAGCTTTACACACACATGCATCTTATGATAGAAGAGGAAAAGGCTCTGCTAGGTAATGGAAACTTTAGATTCAATCTCAGAGAGGAAAAGTAGAAGGAAAAAGTAAATCCAGAGCTACAACGTCACTATATAAGTGGAGAAATGGAAAACAAAAGTGATACAATGAATCTGGTTCTTCCACAATGTGAATGAAACTATGAAATTACAAATATGAATGAAACTATGAAATTACAAATACGTAATGTAGGAATACTTTGCTTGTCATCTGGAATCCAACTTAAACTCTATCCACTAATTCCTCCAAGAAAGCTTTCCAACAACTAATAAAAAAAAGAATGCAATAATAAGCCAACTATCAACAACCATATAGGTAAGGCAGGTCTACACTTCCCTAAGGGCAGGTGCTGAATAGAATTGCGAGCTTTTGCCATTAAGTCCAGTAACCTTGTTAGATCCTTTGGGGGTAGTGAATAGGCCGAGAGTACCCCAGGTGACCAGGCCACTATGACCTTATCATAAAGGTGTAGACTGCAATTGAGACCAAAAGGGATTTAGGAGTGCAACATACTACATTGCTAGAGCCGCAGGGCACCAGGTCATTATGAACCTAATCGTAAACAGGCATATTGTTGGGGCATGATTTGGTAAAGCTAGAGGTTCAAAAAATGTAATATTTTATGCGACTGTAACTGATCAAGAACTGTCGCACAAAATATTACATTTGTTGAACCCCGAGCTTTACCAACTCATGCCCAAACAATAAATGGATATGGCAAAAAAATTGAAATAACTAACTTGAGGATGTTCTAGTTTCAATTTTTCCTTGAAACAATTTCTTTGGCACTATTGGAAAAACAACATATGTAAACCAACAAGATGTCCATATCCAAAACACTGAAAGAATATGAAGATGAAGTGTGGGTTTACTAAAAAAACTGCTCTTTTCCTCAAACCCGTTCTTAAGGGCTGTAACAAATCATTCTCAAGTAGCCCATGGACAAGCAAAAATTCAATCAATCCACAGATGAACCAATAAATCAAAAAAATAATACACACCTGTAGAGGTCCAGCAGCTACAAGACCAAAAGAGTTATTCTAAAACTTCAAGCTGTAAAAGATTTGACCATCACACCATACAAGTTGACCATTGATTTGAAGGCCTTGACATACTGATGATTCAAGTAAAACAGGCAATGGAGGCCTGCACAAAGCATTAACCAAATATCACAATTTTCTTTAATCAGGTTGACGCTTATCATAGTAAATACAATTCACATCTAACAACAATAAAGCCATTTTTTTCCATTTGTTCTTTACAAAATGAAATGGAATTGACTATCTAATGCCCACCAAAGCCTACTGCTCATTAATCTCTAGGGACAAGTGCATTGCTTAAACCTATCAAATAACCAAGAAGATCTACAACATGAGGTGGATTTGCTGCTATGGGTATTGCTTTTGATTGAGCATTGGTACCTTTGGTAGGTGAAACATTGATTTCTATCTCAGTGGCTGATAATTCTTCATATGGAAGGTAACAGTTTACTTGCAAGTTTGGAGGTAACAAGGTACATTGGGAGGTAACAAGGTACAAGGTACATAAGGAAAGACATATGGGAGGTAACCTGTACAGGAATAAAAAGTGCTTAGAAGAATATATGTGTGCTCTGATGTCTCAGCAACATCAAGGAAAGACTTAATTTCAAAAATAAATTCTTTAATGATATCTATATATATTACTTACCACTTCAGATAAAAGTGTTGAGTGTGACAACTACCAAAAAAACATATTATTATTAAACATATTGGAAGAAAACTCCTTGAACTAAGCATAAAATATAATACTTATACTAGAAAAAACCTATACAAATGCAAACATCTCAAACAGTGAAAGATGAAATTAAGCCTTTTCATTGAAATAACTTACCACTTCTCTGGTATCCATTTTAGAATCCAAACTAAATCCCAAAACTTAAAAGACTAGCCATTATTGAACTTCTTTCCTTCTCATTCTCCAGCTCAAAATGGTGAGCCCCATGCTTGTGATCATAGGGCATAATAAAAATGGCAGCCAACAATCCAGATGATGCCATCAGCTGCAAAGTCTTCTATGCTAAGTATTTATTGGAGCTTTTCTGGAGGATAGAGAGCTTGTACCATGCATGAGCATGATACAAATGACTTTCTAATATCTAAAATATCTTTCTTAACTTTGAATAGCAGATTGTCATCATTTGAGGTTTAGGAATCTTCTTGACCATACACAAGGTCATGAATATCTTCTATGGAGTGAAAGGCTTCCTACATATCATATGCCATCCATCATAAGAAATAGTACAAGGCAAAAATATATTAAAAATAAAAATAATTTAGCACACAGATTCTACAGTAGGTTCATGAAATTTCATTCAACCCAAAGCTTCCTTTGTTATAGGGAATTCTCTAATAATTAATGCCTACAAGATCAAACTATATAAACCTTCCCATCTAGACAAATATAATCCTATATCTAATTCAATGGATAACATTTTAGATTTCTAGCCCCCATTCGATAATGATACCTTCTTAAAGGTGTGGCAAAAATCTACTCAACATGACATTATAACTATTTACATCATGGGCAATATGGGTAAACTCCCAACCAAAGGTAAATAGTTTCTAGAATGTGATTTCGCTACACATTTCCCTCATCCCATTTCACAATGCTAGCCAACAATATAGATGATGCCATTGGCTGCAAATCCTTCTATGCTAAGTTTCTATTGTAGCTTTTCTGGAGGATATAGAACTTGTACCATGCATCACCATAATATAAATGACTTTCTAATATCCAAAATATCGTTGTTAACTTTGAATATCAGATTGTCATCATTTGAGGTTTAGGAATATTCTTGACCATACACAATGCCATGAATATCTTCTGTAGAGTGAAAAGCTTCCTACATATCATATGCCATCTGTCATAAGAAATCGTATAAAGAAAAAATGTATTAAAAACAAAAAATTTAGCTCACAGATTCTACAGTAGGTTCATGAAATTTTATTCAACCCAAAGCTTCCTCTGCAATAGGGTATTCTCCAATAATTAATTCCTACAAGCTCAAACTATATCAACCTTCCTTTCTAGACAAATATAATCCTATATCTAATTCAATGGGTAACATTTTAGATTTCTAGCCCCCCTTCGATAATGATACCTTCTTAAAGGTGTGCCAAAAATCTACTCAACATGACATTATAACTATTTACATCACGGGCAATATGGATAAACTCCCAACCAAAGATAAATGTGATGTGCCTTCTTCCCATAAGCATTTATTAGCATACCCTTTGTAGTTGAGAGAAGATCCTTTGGATAGTGGGATACAATCTTTAGCTCTTGCGAGAGCATCCAAAAATCACCCTTGGACAATTGACTGCTAGCGTCTTTATAACAATTTTTGCTCAGTGACTTGATATTTGTCTCGGGAGTTTTCCTTGAGGGTCTTTTGAACAACACTTTGCCTTAAGGTAAAAGTGTGTATACATTGTTGTATGTAATCTTGATCTTCTGTATTATCAATACAAGAAGATACAGATCCACCAGTTGAATATGCAATAAATGCGAAATTAGACAGCTCAAACTATTTACATTTTGTGTTTTCGTCGAAGTTGGCTGATGTTGCATGTTCTTCATCAAAGTTTGTCCATATTTGTCCATACTACTATATTTTCTTTTTCTACAGTACAACCTTCATCCACACTGCCCCCTGAATGAGATTTCTCCTCATTCATTTCTTCAATCTTATCCTCATTATACATCATACTGGACAATCATCATTCTAGTACAGAACAACCTTTGGATATTATTGGTGAATAATTATAGTTTATGGGTTCTCATGTAACGATTCCCAATACCAATGGAATAACATATAATTTGAATCACTCAAGTAATGAATCTCAATTTAACAACATTATAATATAATTACTTTCTATCATAAATACACATGAAGAATGCTCTACCTTGTAGACTTCAACACCCATGTATTCGATGGATTTATGGGAATGAAGGGAGATTGGAAGGCCAATGATTTCCTACAGTTATGTATGGCCTTGTCTAGTACCTATGGCCTCTTAGACAACCAATATCGAGCTCAAACTCACCCCGGCAAATGAAAATAATGCTTAGGGGAGAGGGAAATGAATCCAGTAAGTAGAAATCAACCCAAGAATGCTTAATAACACTCCAGGTAAGGAGAGAGAAATTCTTAACAGTCATACAGAAACAAAATTAGCAACTCCTTGAGGAAATGCAACAGCTTCAAAACCATGGCAGTGGATCTCTAACTCAACAAGAAAGTGGATTATGAGTAACTCAAAGCTGATGCATTTCATAAAGCATTAATCAATAAAGAGTTTCTAAATGATGCTAATAGAAATTCAATGGAGAATTATTTATTTCGGCCATGAGCACAAAGACAGTGAGCACATATAGTATAACTAAGGACTAAGAATGATGATAACTCATACACCATAATTTTAACTATATTTTAGCAACATATATTAGATGAGAGCCTAGCACATTGCCTTCATTGTCGAAAGAGAGATGTCCATGTGCAAGTTAACCCTCACTCCATGTGAGACTATTGTAGCGTAGCTGCTATGGGAAAATGAAGGAATTGGTCATGGTAGTTAAAAACTGAATTGAGCTAGTTTCAGCGTTGTCCAATTAGGGCTATTGCATCTTGTTACAGTCAAATATTGTAGGACATTTCAACATTACAAAGGAAAGAATCCAGGCACAACCACTCTTTGTTTAGTTAAGTCAAAGCTAATGGAGAATGATATCCAGGCGTTTTAGCCTATATTCGACCTCTTTTGGGTAGCAACCAAGAAAGTGAAAAAATATCAAAGTCTATAATCCAACGGGAGAAGAAAAACCAAGGATAAAAAGAAGTCTACAACACTTGAAGAAACCGAAGTCTGTGACTAAGCCAAATCTCAATCTAAAGTTATCTATTTGTAGCAGGATCTGAATATTTGTGGTAAAGAGTCAAGGGTTTGCTGTAGTAGCCGAAGATCATTAATAGGAGGCAAAGAGTCTGTAATTGGAATCCAAAGTATTATGATAAGAGACTAAACCTGCAAAAAAAACAGAAATTTGGAAGCTGCTTCTGACTTTGACTGGGCAGATATTCAACTATTGACCTTCACTTAAAGAGGAGGGCCAACTTGGAGGGAGTCTTTGGTCTTGTGTTGGATATCTCATTCTGACTAAATTCAATAACAGGAGGATTGTTGGGTTTCCCTAGTTGAGGGGTTTTGCCCTAGCTTGAAAAAGATTGAAGTCTGTAATCGAACAAGAGAAGAAAAACCGAGGATAAAAAGAATTCTACAACACTTGAAGAAGCCAAAGTCTATGACTAAGCCGAATCTCAATCTAAAACTATCTATCTGTAGAAGGAGCTCAAGATCTGTGGTAAAGAGTCAATGGTTTGCTATAGTACCTAAAGGTCAGTAATAGAAGGCAAAGAGTCTATAATTGGAAGTCAACATATTATAATAAGAGACTAAACCTACAATAAGGACAAGAATCTGGAAGCTGCTTCAGAGTTTTACTAGGCAAAGATTCAACTATTGACCTTGACTTAAAGAGGAGGGCTAACTTGGAGGGAGTCCTTGGTCTTGTGTTGGACATCTCATTTTGAATAAATTCAATAAGAGGAGGATTGTTGGCTTTTCCCCTATTGAGAGGTTTTGCCCTAGTTTGAAAGCCTAAATCTCTATGTCTCGTACTTCTTTGTGTTCTTGGAAGAACAATTTGTGTAATTACTTGATGAAAAGGAAATATTAACTAACAAAGAAAAGAAGATTAATTATCACAAGTAATTAACAAGTAAGAAAATCTACTTTACCTTTGATTTTCTAACATAGGGTGTCATCTGTTTTGCTAGGGTGCTAAAATTGTCTTGTAGAGCAATTTTTGTATTTATTGCCTAAAGAAGCAATAGAAATTTTAAAAAAGAATGTGCCCTTCTTTGATTTATAATGTATTAACTTGAAAGGTGAAACTGCTGCCTAACAAGGAGAAAATGCACACTTCTAAAATGGACAGATTAGGAATTATTTTTTTATGAAGCTCAGTATACTTGGCTCAACATGCCTACATGATGTTTGAACTTTTATGAAACACTTGACAGTAATAGCTCAAATCACTTTAATCATATTCTAGAAAGAGTCCCTCGTTTTAAAATATTCTATATTATTATATATATATATATATATATATATATATATATATAGAGAGAGAGAGAGAGAGAGAGAGAGAGAGAGAGAGATAGCGCAACATATTCGATAGTGCAAGAAATGCTTTGCCTCACCTAAAAAATATTGACTCCAAAAATCATTTTGGATTGTATTTCTAACTCAAATATTTAGGAGGATGAGCTTAAAATGATGTCCAAGCATCACAAACTAAAAAATTCATCAAAAAAGTTTAGATGAAGTAAAATGGGGTTGAAAACTAGGTAAAGATGGGATAACATTAACAAAATTTTGGTAACTATAGTTCACCTGCCCTTTGATCTGCCTTGATATCAGGACCAAGGCAAACAGTGCCTGCAAAAGAAGGAACTGTAACTTTGGAAGATAGTGAAATGGGGTTGAAAACTAGGTAAATATGGGATAACATTAACAAATTTTCGATCACTGCAGTTCACCTGCTCTTTGATCTTCCTTGATATCAAGACCAAGGCAAACAGTGCCTACAGAAGAAGGAACTGTAACTTTGGAAGATAGTGAATATGTATACAGTTCATGTAACTTTGGAAGATAGTGAATATGTATACAGTTCATGAAAAATTATATATACATAAGGGAATTCTATGTCCGGAGGCTTGGGTGAAAAGCTACAAAATCCTTTGACACTGACAAGATCCATGTATTTCTTCTTAGAAATATACATCCAAAATGTCAGAGTAGAGCTTGTCATGATGATTTCATGATTTACCAAGGCATAAAAAATGTATAGAATGTGAATTCTGTGTCACTTGAAAACTAAGGCATGCCACCTCATTCAATAAAATTTACTATTAACAAAACAAGAAACCTATGCCATGTTTTAAGTATTCAATTGTAGTCTACAGATAATCAGTTTCAATGGCTTCTCCAACTGGTTGTTAATTGAACAGATCGAAAATAGTATGGACATCTAAAAATTAAATATCTAAGTCAAAAACTATGGTAGATATGTTTTTGAGGAGCACCTTTCAGAACTGATTTTAGCTGGTCTTGGAGACTGTGAATTAGATGAACACTTAAGCATCTAAGATTATTTTCCTAATTACTTTCAATCAACATAATGTCAATCTAATCATATGTGAAAGAAAATACATCATCTTGCAGTAGTGTCTAGTAAGTAAATCATGCCAAGATGGTGCAAATAGAGTGTCGGCTTCAGAAACACAATGGAGTAAGAGTAAAGCATAGATAAGAATGAAAAGTTCTACAAAGAAGTGAAGATATTTAGAATTCATAGAGGATGTTGAAGATTGGTAGATGAAATTCATGAATTATTGATGGCCAACTTGCTACTGTATAAAAATGATGCCATCATATTGAATGAATGAATGCCACTTACTTTAGTGTCATGTAGAGTGAGGTTACTATGAAACTTGCCTAATATCTAGTGAAAAGGAAAAATTAAGAAAGCTATTACAATACAATCTATGAAAAGAAAAGGCAGCTTATAAATGGAACAAAGTTATTGCTAAAACAAACTAATGAGAAGCAAAACTGCATAAAAAAATAGCCTTATATTCGTATACCTCTAAGAGCAGGAGAAGCCCTAGCACAAAGCTGATAAAATATATGATAAGATCGATCTCCTTGTAACCATTGAACTACTCTTTATTGTACAATACAAATAGTTAGTTTATCGCATGTAGCTTCTAGAACATACAATATCAAATCAAATAAGTTTGACCAAACTGAAATAATATGATCATATGCTCCTCACCTTTTTGAGCAAACCTGTAGAGAAGAAAAAAGGATTATTTTAAATCATAGTTCACACATTAGGGTATAATCCCACTAAATGACCTCTCTTCATTATCCCAGTATCTAACACAAACCTATTTCAAATTAAATAGTGCAAAAAGGAATGGTGAAGTCAGTTATAGAGATGTAAAATAGTCAAAAATAAAAAAGAAGCTTAAACGTTTCTCACATGTTTGAATATGTGCACCACAAATTTTGCCAGTACCATCGAAATGCATGTCAATCAACTTTCCCTGCATATAATTTCACACAATATCCTTAAAATTTTGCTATTTCTTATCTAGGATTTACATGTCTAGAAACACAATCACTTCGTTGCAAACATTTTTGTCTATCCGGAATCACAAATTTTTAGTTAGACATGATTGCAATGGAAAACTCACAAGTATCACATTTTTATCTCCCATGTACTGAAATTGTTTAAATATGAGAATTAAAAAGATTGCAACTTACAAATCTACTAGACTTGTCATTTTTTAGCATTTTTACATTACAAAATGACTCCATAATAATATTTGTCTGCAATATTTTATCACCTACTCCAGTCACCTCCTTGTGTTGCCAAGTATTGCATTGCAATTTTTGCAGTTTCTGTTTTGCCTGCGCCACTTTCACCACTGAAATACAATTTTGAATAAATAAAAAAAACATCTTTATCCTCTAGCACAACCTTATAAAACATCAAACAGAAAAATTAAAATCCCATCATAAAGATGAAAAAGGAATTAATCAAACTACCATGAAAAATATTTCGATCTACTTCACAGGATTACTTATCTAGAAACTCCTGGAAAATGTTGTTAGAGGTAATAGATCAATAGATTTGATTTATGTCTATTTTGGACAAAAGTGTCCAGTGAGACTTAGAGATACAACACACCCAAACATTTCTAAAAGCATAGTAAACCACAACCCCCTATCATTTTAATTCTATTATAAGCTAAGATAATGGTATTGATGTCTGACAATTGACAAAAAAAGTAGTTTAATGGGACTGAAGAGTACAAAACTATACGAAAAGAATGTGGGAGTGGTAGCACAACACCTAGAGGAAGCCAAAAATAATACAAGGAAAGAAGCATATATATATATAATATACATATACATACAATACATACATACAATATATATATATATATATATATTATATATATATATATATATATATATATTATATATAATATATAATATTATATATATATATTAATATATGTAGTGGTGTGTGTGTAACTTGCTTAGAACTGTGAGAAAAGCATAGTGATATAAAACACTAAGTGAGTTTGTCGAAAGGTGGACAACACAACAGAAGAACGAGAGAGAGAGAGAGAGAGAGAGAGAGAGAGAGAGAGAGCGTAAGGGAGATAGGACAATGTGGCCAATGATCTCAATGTCTCCTAAGTCTAATAGCCAAGGGCAACGTGTGAAAACAAGGCACTAGTTCCCTGTCAGAGTCTTCTGCAACCATTGAGGAGCCTCGCTGCCTACTTCTAACACCTGAGGTTGAAAGAAGTGTTGATTTTTCTAGTATCATATAAGACTAGAGAAATTCGAACAGATAATTACTTCCAATGATACAATTTGACAATCATTAAGCTCCATAGAATAGTAAATTTCGAAGTAAGACAATGAATAAGAGACACCAAAAATTACCTTGGGAAAACCCCACTCCAAGCGAAAAAACCTAGCAACCTTTCCTTATGAAAGAACGCCCAATTCAATCCAATTTATACATCAAAAATAACATATCTTTGATAAGATTACATAGACAAATACCGACCAGCATGATAACCTCCCACAATTATCAAGCCAACCCTCCAATATCCAATACAAAGATCCCTTCAATTTTGTCTGCCATAGGTCTCCAAGAGGGTCAAACTTTAGCCTTTTCCTCAGCCTCAAAGCTTGCACTATTCACAGAGATACGCTCTGCATGTTTCATATAGATAATGTGCCTCAGATTCGCACTATTCCCTAGAGAGTATGCCTCAGAAAATGTGAGCAATCTGCCTTACATCATCGAGCTATCTTGCCTCAGGTCAGCGAGCTATCTTGCCTCAGATAAGAGATCCGAATTGCCTTGGAGGAGAGGAATAGGCTCAATATATAGTAATTTTTCCATGCTAGGAGACTGAATAGTTCCAACAACAGAGGCTGGAGCAATAGGTGCAACCAACTGAGCTGTTTGATAAGGCGTTGTACCATAGGGCATCTGAGGTGGATCACTAACAACCCCCATAACTGGCTATTGCTGGCCTAGGGCTTGCTGCTCCATTTTCTCACGTGAGATCTCCACAAAGCCCTTGTTCACTACCACTTTCTCCTCTCAATTCCTACTCCTATTTCTTTTAAATACAAAAAAGCCCCACAACCCACATTAACAATCCAGGAGAAGCAAGTAGTACATGTACAACATAAACTGGTCCATTCTAAGACCCCTATATTTCAACATCGAGAGACCACATTATTGCTAATTGAAATTCCTAGACAAGGCAATTACTTTGCAAGATTCACTTTGTGTCCTATTGGACTTTTATTATCTGCTATATATGTTTTTCATATGACGTATTCTTTCCTTGTGAGAGGTGGTGATGGAATTTCTCACGGTGTATAAGAGTTCTTTAAGAGAATTCTTTGAGTGACACTCAACTTCCATCACAAATGTAAACATGCCATTTTTTTCCCATTTCTCATTGGAATGATGATATTTTGTTTGTGACTGTGGTGTTTTTCCCCTAATAGGATACTAGTACTGTTTATAATAATAAAAAATATGAAGATAAAACTTATACACTACAAATTACAATCAGAGTGTAATTCATTTTACATGGGATTCTCTGATTAGACAGTGTTTTTGGATTATATTTCGAAGTCTAAAGGTTCACTTGTGGATTCAGTAAAGACAGACAATAATTTCAAAAGATCTGAGAATGTGGCTATCAATCCTAAGCCAAAGGTGAGCTTACTTGGTCCATATAATTATGCTTGTATATGTGTTGCTCGATTTTTCTTATGTGTTTCCAATGCCACTTTAGGACCAAATAGACATTTCTTTTAATCTTCACAAATTGTCAATTAGATTTTAAATTCATAGTTTTCTATTGCTTATTCATATTCTAAACTGTCCCTTGCAAAGTTTACCTTTCTGATCTCAAAATATTTGACTTACTACAAATTCCTATGGTAGGCAATGCTGTGTACCTAAAAAAGACTTCAAATTCTAGGATCTTCAGCCCTGAATTTCCTGTAAGATGCTTAACACTTAAACAGATCACTGAACTTCTTTAACCATTAGAACCGAGCACTTAAAATTTATTGAAAGGTCAATACATATTTCTTAATTATTGAAAGACTAATGAACAATGGCAAAACAATCGCTCATTTTTAACATTCACGCAAACAATGTACCTTATAATCCAACACTTGCCTAATGGAGTCGGTAGAGGAATATCCCACAATAAACACACAAAGAGTAGTAACAACTCCAACTGGTCTCACTCCCACTTAAATCCACTTTTTTCTACAAAAAGCCAAATCCAACATTAACAAATAAAAACACGAAAATCCATCAGCCCAAGCAACCATATTCTTTCAATGCTACGAAACACAAAACCCTGACTCCTCTAATTCCTTCAAATATAGAAGATTGTGTTAAATTGTGCTTCGTAAATCACTCTTGGTTCAGTTTTCCTTACTCCAAGCATAAGAAAACAACAACCTTTGCATCAATTTCTAGCAGAACTCATGAATTTAAAATCAAATACACTGTTACGGTTCTATCCTTAGAACGCAGTTCTCAAAATTCAATTTCCTGATGATTTACTAGCTAGGACCACGAACCCAGAATGTTTCAAATTCATATTTCAGCAATCTAAAGATCCCCGTCGATAACTTATTATTGTCCCATACCCATCTAAAAATTTTCCAACCATGGATTATTAAAACCCTCACATTCTGCAGAATTAGTCTGACTAGCATAATAAAATCCTGTGCAAATAAATTTAGTGTAGTAGAATATCCATAGCTTCGTATTAGTGTTTCTAATATCTTCATTGTTTTCAAAAACCCCTTGGTAATTACTTCTTACTTTAAAATACCAACTTAATGCTACCAAACCGTAACCTCTAAAAACCCTCACATTTTGCAGGACAAATTTAACTAACCCCATAAAACCTACAGTAGAATGTCTAGCCATCGCATCATATTTAAATTTCCAAAATTTTCATTACCTGCATACTCCTCCTAGTTACTCCTTACTCTCCAACCTTGACTTCTAAAAACTGTTGCAAGACTAACTTTGTTTAATTAACACCACAACACCTCCCATAAATAAACTCAATTAAGTAAACTATCCAGAGCTTCATTCAATACAAATTCCCTGTTATCTTAAGAGAGGGGAGCGGAGAACGAACGTACCTTTCGAAGAAAACCCTGGTGCCTCTGATCCTATAACTTTCCACACTTTCCGAAAATGGGCAAGACTTTCTTTTCCACAAACCTTGTATCCAAAGATTACCATTTTCTTTAATATTTGAGGCACCTGAACTCCAAATTATTTTCCCTCAATGAGAGGAACAAAAAACTAAAACCCCATCAAAATTACTCTACTTTCGCTCTGAAACTTAGTAAACTCTGAGCATTGTAGACAAATAGAACTAGCATAATATTTTCCATGTATACATCAAATCAAAAAACCATTACTTCATAAACTCAAAACCCCTTAGGGTTTCAAAATGCTGCAAAAACATTGGAAAGAATATTACCTTACCACTATTAACCATTTCCAAATCTCCAGGATATATGAGATGGCTGAGAGCGTGGCACTAACATCCCTTTTTCCTATGAGGCTGTTGAAATAGACGAAACTCCCCTAGCTTCTTTTGCACATAAAGCAAAGAACACAGAAGAAATAGAATTGCTACCTATTGTGGTGAAAACACAACCCCCCCATTATTGATTTGCTCAACTCAAATAATGGGGACCCTTTCTATAAAAATTTTGCCTAAACACCTTTTAAGATTTTTATTTAGTTGATTATCATACGCTTTTGTTAATTTTTCATTTTCTTTGGATTCTTGTTTTGATTGCTTTGTTAGAATCAGTTTTTTATAAGCTTCCCATTGACGCTTGTTTCGCTTCATTTGGTCAACTGGTTTGCAAATGGCACTCCTTTGAAGTCTCATCATTTATCTAGCCTGGGTTAAAATTGCATAAAATGTACAATATTGCATTTTGTAAATAAATTAGTTCAATAACGCATTCATTTTAAATATTAATCCATAGCGAGTTTTTACTAACATTTTTCCATTTTTAGTTATGCATCCAAATTATTAAGTATCGAGACTTAAGAAATTCACTCCAATTTCTAAATCAAATCTTAATCTCGAAAACCCAAACATTCAAGTGGCTGTAGTTTATTTTTATTATTTTTATTTATTTTTCAAGTGGCTGTAGTTTAGATAGTTTCACAACTTAACTAAATTTCATTAAAATAAAATGAAAATAAAAAATGATATTAAATCTTAATTTAATTAAATTTAATTAATATATAATTAATTTGATTAAATTAAAATTTAATATATAAAAAAAATAATATATAAAATAAAACTTAATCGCATCGGGGATTTATATCGGCACATATCGTTCCATACCCCCAACACCTCCATACCTCCGATCGCTGAAAAGCTTAAGTCAAAAGGCAATAAACATTTATTTGAGTACATCACATCAGGAGTTTTCATATGTCACAAGTTTATCAAACCCCGATAGCCCTCACCATCCCGATCTGATTTGCCGATAAACACAAGTCAAAGGGGCATTTAAAGTCATAAACAAATACGATTTTGGTTTTAAAGGTTTTGAACTCACTCATACGTATGAGTGAAATGGAGTGAATAAGGGTAGGGGTATTTAATATTAAAATTAATATTTTATAATAATAAATTTTATATTAATTAATTTAATTAATAATAAAATTTAATTAAGTTAATTAAATTAAAATTTTAATTATTACTTACATTAATTAGTTTATAAATAGTTAATTATATTTTAATTAGTTAGTTAGATTAATAAATAGTTTATTAATTAATTAGTTTAGTTCATAATTAACAATTAAATGAGAATTAATTATTATATAATTAGAATTCTAATTGAGGATTTAATTTTTAATTAAAATTTTGATTTTTAGCCCAGCAATAGAATTTCCAGATTCATGCCAGATTTGATCCATCAACTTTGGAGGCTCATAGATTGATTTATACTTGGCCAAATGAGGCCCAGGACAGCTCATTGGAAAGATAAAATCAAGGATAATATTTCTGAGGAGGTTTCACTAATAGACTTGGTCATTTATTTGGTCAAAAAATCAAGCAGAAGATCAAGCTCCGAATTTTGAAAACAAAATCAATTTTCTGAGTTTTATTTTTCATTTGTCCAACCCTGTTCTAATTGCAAATTCACTCATAATGATATTCTTGGCCAATTAAATCATCCCAGGCATCAATAGAGAGCTTATCTTTTATTTTCAATTATTTAGTTAAATAGAATTTGATTGGATTTGATTTAAATGCCAACAATGCCATTTTGATTTTATTGTTGCATCTTAATTTATTTTGATTTCTTTTTTGCAGGAAAACAGTGGAAGAAATACGGAGAAAAAAATCTCAGTCAATGAGAATGCTCCAGCAATTGAAGATTAGAACTTTTGGAGCAAATAAAATTGGATTTGGTAGATCTCTCTTCAATAAACTCTCCTCTCCAAAATTCTTTCACAAATATTATAAATAATAGATTACAGAATGTAAAAAGGGGTCGCTCTCCTCTGCAATTTTAGACTTCTAAAAGCACTACTGTAATAGGAATTTAAGGTTGTAGGAGGGAGGAGAGAAAATCTCAGACCTGCAGATTATTGAGGATTTTTCCTTTGTATCTTGAATTATGTATGAGGGGCAGAGTTTGCACTATTGTGGCTCTAGTTTTGAAGGCAGAAGTTCAAGCAATGTAAAGGACTGTTGAAGACCAAGATCAGAGAAATGGATGCAATAAATTGGTATTTTTAATACTACTGTTTCAAATATCAGTTTCATTTTTATGGTAACAGGAATGTCTCAGTTTATTCATGTTTGTGCACTATTGTCAATATGGGTAATTTGTCTCAATGTTGTTATTATGTATCTCTGCTCTTATGAATTAAAATCTGAATTCCGAGTAACTATTTACTCAGAAATCTGTCTTATAAAACTGATTTATTGAATGGTAATGTGTTGCGAACTATTTCCACATGTCATTATTCAATTATTGGATTTACTGATTTGATAATTAATATCATTTTTGTGAACTACTTCCTGAATGTTGTTGATTTATTATTTCAGTTAAGAGGTCTCAATAGGATGTGCTTTGGTAACCATAATATCAGTTAATTGAACTAGTTCATTAACTTGATATTCATTATAAACAAGACATATTTAAATCCCAATACTTTAATTATCCTTCTCTTAGTTGGGTTAGATCTATATCTGCCTAATTAAGATAGGATTTAGATTAGTTTCTTTTGCTGGCATCATAGAATAAGCTTGCATTTAGAGTAAATTCTACATTCTTTTAAGTCCTCTCCTCAAAGAGGCAAAATTTTAGTTGTGGCTTGGGTGAACCCAAATCAGCTTAAGGGTCATTCTCTTGCCTGATTAGTAAGGAGAAGTGATCTGATATCCCTGTCTATTGGTAGGTAAAGATACATCATAAACCAATAGCAATAGGGAGAAGGTAACTGGACCTAGTTAAACCAGTCGGAGCCACCACACCAAACAGAGAAGGAGTTGCTTTAAGGTCCGAACCGAGTGGTTATCCTCCATTGTTGTTGCAACAATTTTCGAGGCATCAACAATTTTTGGTGCTAGAAGGAGGGCCTGGGATTTTTTGTCTATTGGAGTCCTTTCAATTTTAATATTTTATTTATTGTGATGACTCCTCTTAAACTTCCAATTTGGAGTTGTATCCATGGACGTGCATCCTCCAATACTCCACCCGAAGTGGTAAGACTCTTGTCTCAGGTAAAGTTAAATGGTAAGAGAAATTCTTCTGCTTTTAATCATGTCTTTCAATTGATTCAAAATGTTACAAATTATGATTTTCAAGGAATTGATGAAGGCATCTTATGCAGAATTTTTACTCTCACATTTGTGGCAAAAGCCAGAAACTGGTGTAAAACTCTTCCAGTTGCCTCAATCCACAGCTGGGATCAATTTGTTTCAATTTTCATATGTAAATTTGACGGTTATGATTATGAAAAGGTATGTGAGGAAATTGAATATCTACGAAGGTTTGAAAATGAGTCTGTTAATGATTTTAATATTCAATTTCATTTGAATTGCTTAAGATTTAAAGACGAAGATAAACCTACGAAGGAAGAATCATTAGATTGGTTTGAATATATTTGTTCTCTTCCAACCATTCCTAATCCATATGAAATTAATTCAAGCTTTGTTCCATCACCTTCCAATATAAATGAGAATACCAATTTGGATGTGCAAATAAATTGTGATGAAGTGGTTTCACAAAACTTAGAAGATATTTCTAATCAAATGCAAGAAGACAACAACAACAATTTTGGAGAAAGAGCTGCCTTGGAATCTGAAAATTACTCTGCGGTCAATTTAGAAAATCAGATCGCAAATCAGCAAGTACAAGCAGCAATCAAAGTAAATAAAATGCAAACTGCTGTACAAATTTCTAAATTTCTCCATGATGAGCAAATGCCGAAACCACAACAGCAAAGTAGCCTTCCTCAAGAAAGCATGAACACGTAAAAGAATGATTTAGAATCTGAAATTTATTATGAGCATAATGCACAAGTGTTCTCAAATAGAGACAGTTTTAAATACATTGTTTCAGGTTCACATTTTTCCCTTTATCCTGATATTTTTAATGATGGTAATTTTTCCCGTCTTGGTATTAATGATATTTCAGAAATTAAAGAGGATGATTTAATTGAATTACCAATAAATTTTTATCAAGATAAAGAAACAATTGTTGATCATTCTTTTACCATTAATGAACATGAAATTCTTGTTCCTCCTTGTTTTGATATATTGGACAAGATACAAGGGAATTCTAGAGAATCTTGTGAGGTCATTTATGATAATTACTCTGATATTGAGGATGTTGATTTCAATTTTTCTGAAGAAAATCCTCATGATAAAATTCAAATAACATCCGAGGATGAGGAACATTTCAAGTTAGAAATTATTCCAACCTATCCTCATTTTAGAGTAATAAATTATTTTCATGATTTCACCATTCAAGAAAACATTCCAATCTATGATTCATATCATAATCAAGCTCTCATTCCTACTCATAATCATAATTCGTTTTCTAGTTCACAAGTTGGAATTCAAAATGACTCAAATTCCATAATTTTGGCCAATCCTTGTGAAAAAGAAATAATTTCAAAACAATCCCAATTGTGTTGTAACATTAGTTGTAAAAATAGTGATTTGATTTTAGTTTTTCTTTTACACTTATTTTGTTTAAATTTAGAATTATTTTTTGATTTTATTTTTCAAAATTTTAACACTTTATGCTGCCATATTGAGCACTTTACTGTCAAATACTCAATTGATGAATTTCTTTATTGGGAAATTGAAGTTTCATGCTATAACCATGAATATCAAAAGTTGTTAACATGTCAATATCATTTGATGTTCATTTCTTATCAAAAGTTTCTATTTCCTCAAAGACAATCTCAACTAGAGGATATATTTTTACAATCTGGCCAACATTCTAATTCAATTAATAATTTTCAATATTAATTCATTTGAAAAATATTTGGAAACTTTTCCCTCAAGGAAAATTGTCAATGATTTAACATTTGTACATAATACTAACAATTCTTTCCAGGCCTTTGAATTTAAAAGCTTATCTTCACAATCTGGCCTATTATCTCTCCCCTTGAACATTGCTCAATCCTTAATAGAAACCCATCCAGATTTCTATGATCCAATTGGTATTCAATTGGAAAGAAAATTTCAAGAGAAAGATATTTTAATTAAGTTGCTAACAATAACTGTACATTTTGATTTCAGATTTATTTTCCTCAGTTTAGTTATATTTGTATGTTTATTACTAACATTTGAAATGTACATATATGCAGGAATAAAAATGAGAGAATGGTTACACTGGAAATATGACTATACCTAGTCATTTTCATGTATATGGTTAGAATAGGAGTAGAATTAATTTAGTTAGTTTGTTTTATGTAGTTAATTTATTTTCAACACTTCTATAGATATAAATAAAACAAAGCAATCAGCCCTTCTCATTCATGTTTAGTGAAAACATTTTTCCCTATTAGAAAATTTTAATTCTTGCGTTCATTTTTAAATTTCTTACAGCAATACCTCTACTCTGCTTATTTTGAATAATGTCTTGATTAAATTCAATTGAGGTTGCACTTGGCATCGATCGCCTCAAAGCCACTTTTCTCATTTTGAGATTTCCTTCTAAGATTTTCTTTTGGAATTTATATGATAAAGGTTGAGGATATAAGAGCTGCATGATCTCATTATCCCATGAAATATATGACTGTCTATGATAAACTTAATTTTGACTCAAATCATTATTAGTCAGTCTAACCTTTCGTGGTAATCATATGAAGTTCATATTATCTCCCTCGAAATTTGCTAAGCTGACCTTAATGATGTCCATTATGCTGTGTGCACACATTCATATATGTTTTAACAAATTTCCACAATTAGTGGCTCTATCCCATTCTAATCATTAGTTTATTATTTGATGCTGCAATACGCATCATATTTATTTACTAAAAGCATTATTAAACAGTCACTATAACAATACATATTTCTCTCAAGTTAATTCAAAATGAGTAGAGGTAATAAATTGTTGTTTCAATTCAAAAGGGAAGACTATTTTCATATTTATTTCTGGTAGATTTTATATCTCCTAGACATGAATAAACATATTTTGTTTAGGCTAATTGCTCACTCCGATTTATAATAAATAATGAGATGATTTTGAACAAAGGTAAAATTTTGATAAATCAAAGGAAGAATTTGAAGATTTATGAGGTAAAATCGATAGACAATTTCCTTCCAGGTACGCATCTACAAGTTCATTTTCATCTATTACTAGCTTCTATTTTTCTTAGTTTATTTTTATTTTTGTTCTGTTTTAATTTGTTTTCAAAACTTGAAGTAAGTAGCAAACCCATTTCAAATTTGCAACAGGTTCAGGGAAATTTTACTTTTGATTCATTAGAATTGAAGCATTTTTAATTTTGCTTTTATTCACTTAGAAAACCCAATTGAAATTTCAAGGAAAATCATAAGACCATTCGCATCATAAGATTTCATCAGAAGTAGTTCTTAGCATAACAAATTGTTCATAAAAGACCTCTGATGTATTATCTTACTCATATGCCATATCGCATTTCGCATATCAGAGGTTTGCAGTTGAATATACCTCCATTATCATGAAACGCCGATCTCCGATAAATGGCTTTACCGATATTGTCATGACCACATAATTCCAGACTCGATATGAAATTCAAATCAAATTCATAAAAAATATCGCGTCCGTTCAATCGCAATAATGGTAGGAGCATAACTTTAAAAGGACCGATGTCTTGGATCCGATATGTTATCAAATTTTCATCATAAAATTATCGGGTCCACTCTTCATCGCATATCGGCATATTGAGAATATTTATATCGTGCGCTTATGATTGCCGATCGTGATCGCCGATTAGCCATGTCATTCATCGCATATCGGCATCGCAACAATCATATTGTGTTACATCGGGTGCTTAAGATTGCCGATCGCCAATTTACGTCATCCATCGCATCGCCGATATCGTAATCGCTTCCTTGCATTTTTATTTATGGCCATATTACTATTCCAAATTTGCAATGTGCAATGTGCAATGTGCAAAATACAAATCCTGAAATACGGTGTGCGATGTGTAATTTGTGACATAACTGTCCCCGATCCCTGATATAACATTTCTTAATGATGCAATCGCTTCATTTCATTGCACATTTCTCATCGCATGTTCTTAATCGACAATTTGCCATTGCAATCTTCGATACGATAGCTTCCAATGCATGCCTCTAAGCCATTAAGATTTAATCAATATATGGCATAGTAACAAAAGTGAAGTCTTGCAAATTAAACTTGAAGCATGGTGAAGAAACATGTGATGTGAATCATCTGATATGGCGATTTGTTATTTTAAAAGCGAGCTTGGGTAACCACTATGGGAAAAAAGCAATTGATGATAAATTTGTAGCATACAAAAAATCATTTCAATTTCTCATACATTTTAGTTTTAAATATATAATTCCATAATTGAAAATGGAATTCAGGACCTCTCATCTTCATATTTAAATTTTATTATTTTGGATTTGGTCTTGATTCTAGACAATTTATAAAATCATGGAGTTTATATGAAACTTATAATATTTTGAGAAACATTCGTTACTGCAAATTCTCATTCTCATTTCTTATGCATTTGTTTCAACTCCCCTGAGCACTAAGCATTCCATTTTAAATTTTACTGCTTGCTTTAGTTTAAATAAAATAAATAATGATTTTGGGTTACAAGATTTTGGTTAGTTTGACTTCTTCATGTTTTTAATGTTAATAAGAAGTTAGCTAGTTTTGAGAAACTGATACCTTTCAGGTAAGATCAAAAGAAATTATCCAATGGTAAGATTCATGTACCCACTTTCATTAATTTCCATTTCGTTACTTTAGTTTCAGTTTTGTTTTTGCTGATATAAAAAATCTATTTTGTAGTTCTCCATTTGAAGCTTTCAATCCTCTGCCGAATCAGATTTTTGAGGCCTTATACTCTTCCCCTGGATTTATTTCAAGAAGCAGCGATAATCTTCGTCAAAACAGCTACACCAGGAAGTTTCTGAACCTTTAGTTTGTTTCTTTAAGCATTCCTTTTATTAGAAAATGATCAAGATGATGCTTTGAAACAAGAAGATTGATATCAGACAGAAATTTTTCATTGCGGCGGAATTTTATCATCACTGCTATCCAAAAGGCCTAAAACATTTACAGCCCTGCAAGGTATGATTTTTCTAAATCTCGACATAAGAAGAAATGATTATGCGATTACTTTCTTTTTCTTCATATTGTTGAAACATTGGTATAAACATTCTTGTTTGAGTTTATCTTTCGAAACTGGGATTTCCTCTCCATTCTTAAGATTTTTTCGTTTTTATTTACTGATTTCTTTCTCATTTTAGCATAAGAATTCTTTTGCTTTGGTTTCCAGTTTTGATTTTGGTAACTTTTCCACTATTTATATGGAAGGCCTACTTGTTACCTAACAATGGACATCATACATGGAGAAAAACTGTTAATAGTCACCTATTAGCGTTTTCTTAAATCTCTTAGTGAAGTTTGATTTTCTTATTATAAAGGTAGACATACTTAAGGAAGAGATTACCAATCAAGAGAAGTTGGCAAAGTATCATAAAATCTGGAGAAATTTCTTTTTCATCAAAATTGTAATCATTTTGAGATTTCAAAAATTTCTATTAAGATCTTTCAAAATTCTATTATCAGTCAAGAAAAGTTATTTTTAACCAAGTAAAGACACTTTACAGCAAAGCACCTTTAACTCTGAAATTGTCATTCTTAACTCTTAAGGAGTCAATGATCCTCCCTGTCCCAGAAGGTCTTATCTTTCTAGAGTGTAATCCAAAAATATATTCAAAAACTTAAAAGATAAGAGGCCTTATCATGAGCCTGCTTACCATGATCATAGGGGAAAAATAGGCTGACATTACCAACATTGCTAAACAAACTAGGCTAATGGCTTATGATTGCAAACAATTATAAGACAAGGGGTCTCATCATGAGCCAGCTTGTTCAGTCCAATTTTAACTAGTGAATGGCATTTTCAACTATCTAGCTACCATACCAGGACAATGGCTTTTAAAGATTTACTTAAAAAATAAAAAAATAAAAAATAAAATAAAAATAAAAAAGAAACATATATTGATGGATTTATCTCTAGGTCAATAATTCTTGAAGACATGGGATTTTGAATCATTGATGATTAAAAAGGTAACCCTTCCGAGACTATAGATGTTTGCTGGCAGCAGTGGCTCTACCTGTGACAAATGACAAATGAGTCTATTCTAAAAAATAAGCTGTAAAGTGACCCCTGCTTTATCTCTACAACTAATTAATGACTGATATAGAGTTTTGAAATATTTTAATTTATGAGAAATTTTAAGAAAAATTACAATTAGATGATTCTGGATTTTATTCAGATTAATAAACCTAGTCAAGCATTTCAAGCATAATTCTCTCTTCTTTAAATTATTTTACTTTAATTTTAGGAAAATCTCATTCATATCAAACAGAGATAACTGGTTCTTCTCCTGTGCGTCGCCATTGTTGTAGTGAAAACACAACCCCCCCATTATTGATTTGCTCAACTCAAATAATGGAGACCCTTTCTATAAAAATTTTGGCTAAACACCTTTTAAGATTTTTATTTAGTTGATTACCGTACGCTTTTGTTAATTTTTCATTTTCTTTGGATTCTTGTTTTAATTGCTTCGTTAGAATCGATTTTTTGTAAGCTTCCCATTGACGCTTGTTTCGCCTCATTTGGTCAACTGGTTTGAAAATGACAGTCCTTTGAAGTCTCATCATTTATCTAGCCTGGGTTAAAATTGCATAAAATGTACAATATTGCATTTTGTAAATAAATTAGTTCAATAACGCATTCATTTTAAATATTAATCCATAGCGAGTTTTTACTAACATTTTTCCATTTTAGTTATGCAGCCAAATTATTAAGTATCGAGACTTAAGAAATTCACTCCAATTTCCAAATCAAATCTTAATCTCGAAAACCCAAACATTCAAGTGGCTGTAGTTTATTTTTATTATTTTTATTTATTTTTCAAGTGGCTGTAGTTTAGATAGTTTCACAACTTAACTAAATTTCATTAAAATAAAATTAAAATAAAAACTGATATTAAATCTTTAATTTAGTTAAATTTAATTAATATATTAATTAATTTAATTAAATTAAAATTTAATACATAAAAAAAATAATATATAAAATAAAACTTAATCGCATCGGGGATTTATATCGGCGCATATCATTCCATACCCCTAACACCTCCATACCTCCGATCTCTCAAGAGCTTAAGTCAAAAGGCAATAAACATTTATTTGAGTACATCGCATCGGGAGTTTTCATATGTCATAAGTTTATCAAACCCCGATAGCCCTCACCCTCCCGATCCGATTTGCCGATAAGCACAAGTCAAAGGGGCATTTAAAGTCATAAAACAAATGCGATTTTGGTTTTAAAGGTTTTGAACTCACTCATACGTATGAGTGAAATGGAGCGAATAAGGGTAGGGGTATTTAATATTAAAATTAAATATTTTATAATAATAAATTTTATATTAATTAATTTAATTAATATTAAATTTAATTAAGTTAATTTTAAATAAATTTTAATTATTACTTATATAATTAGTTTTATAAATAGTTAATTATATTTTATTATTTAATTAGAATTAATAAATAGTTATTAATTAATTATTTAATTCATAATTAACAATTTAAATAGAATTAATTATATATAATTAGAATTCTGATTTAGTATTTAATTTTTAATTAAAATTTTGATTTTTAGCCCAGCAATAGAATTTCCAGATTCATGCCAGATTTGATCCATCAACTTTGGAGGCTCATAGATTGAGTTATACTTGGCCAAATGAGGCCCAGAACGGCTCATTGGAAAGATAAAATTAAAGAGAATATTTCTGAGGAGGTTTCACTAATAGACTTGGTCATTTATTTGGTCACAAATCAAGCAGAAGATCAAGCTCCCAATTTTGAAAACAAAATCAATTTTCTGAGTTTTATTTTTCATTTGTCCAACCCTCTTCTAATTGCAAATTCACTCGTAATGATATTCTTGGCCAATTAAATCATCCCAGACATCAATAGAGAGCTTATATTTTATTTTCAATTATTTAGCTAAATAGAATTTGATTGGATTTGATTTAAATGCCAGTAATGCGATTTTGATTTTATTGTTGCATCTTAATTTATTTTGATTTTTTTTTGTAGGAAAACAGTGGAAGAAATATGGAGAAAAAGATCTCAGTCAATGAGAATGCTCCAGCAATTGAAGATTAGAATTTTTGGAGCAAATAAAATTGGATTTGGTAGATCTCTCTTCAATAAACTCTCCTCTCCAAAATTCCTTCACAAATATTATAAATAATAGATTACAGAATGTAAAAAGGGGTCGCTCTCCTCTGCAATTTTAGACTTCTAAAAGCACTACTGTAATAGGAATTTAAGGTTGTAGGAGGGAGGAGAGAAAATCTCAGATCTGGGGATTATTGAGGATTTTCCCTTTGTATCTTGAATTATGTATGAGGGGCAGAGTTTGCACTATTGTGGCTCTAGTTTTGAAGGCAGAAGTTCAAGCGATGTAAAAGACTGTTGGAGACCAAGATCAGAGAAATGGATGCAATAAATTGGTATTTTTAATACTACTATTTCAAATATCAGTTTCATTTTTATGGTAACAAGAATGTCTTAGTTTATTCATGTTTGTGCACTATTTCAATATGGGTAATTTGTCTCAATGTTGTTATTATGTATCTTTGCTCTTATGAATTAAAATTTGATTTCTGAGTAACTATTTACTCAGAAATATGTCTTATAAAACTGATTTATTGAATGGTAATGTGTTGTGAACTATTTCCACGTGTCATTATCCAATTATTGGATTTACTGATTTGATAATTAATATCATTTATGTGAACTATTTCCTAAGTGTTGTTGGTTTATTATTTCAGTTAAAAGGTCTCAATAGGATGTGTTTTGGTAACCATAATATCAGTTAATTGAACTACTTCATTAACTTGATAGTAATTATAAACAAGACATATTTAAATCCTAATACTTTAATTATCTTGCTCTTAGTTGGGTTAGATCTATATCTGCCTAATTAAGATAGGATTTAGATTAGTTTCTTTTGCCGGCATCGTAGAATAAGCTTGCATTTAGAGTAAATTCTGCATTCTTTTAAGTTCTCTCCTCAAACAGGCAAAATTTTAGTTGTGGCTTGGCTGAACCCAAATCAGCTTAAGGGTCATTCTCTTGCCTGATCAGCAAGGAGAAGTGATCTGATATCCCTATCTTTTGGTAGGTAAAGATACATCATAAACCAATAGAAATAGGGAGAAGGTAACTGGACCTAGTTAAACCAGTCGGAGCCACTACACCAAACGGAAAAGGAGCTGCTTTAAGGTCCAGACCGGGTGGTTATCCCCCATTGTTGTTGCAGCGATTTTCGAGGCATCAACATTTTTGGCGCTAGAAGGAGGGCCTGAGACATTTTGTCTATTGGAGTCTTTTCAATTTTAATATTTTATTTATTGTGATGGCTCCTTTTAAACTTCCAATTTGGAGTTGTATCCATGGACGCGCATCCTCCAATACTCCACCCGAAGTGGTAAGACTCTTGTCTCAGGTAAAATTTAATGGTAAGGGAAATTCTTCTGCTTTTAATCATGTCTTTCAATTTATTCAAAACGTTTCAAATTATGATTTTCAAGGAATTGATGAAGGCATCTTATGCAGAATCTTTACTCTCACATTTGCGGCAAAAGCCAGAAACTGATGTAAAACTCTTCCAGTTGCCTCAATCCACAGCTGGGATCAATTTGTTTCAATTTTCATTTGTAAATTTGACGGCTACGATTATGAACAGGTATGTGATGAAATTGAATATCTACGAAGGTTTGAAAATGAGTCTGTTAATGATTTTAATATTCGATTTCACTTGAATTGTTTAAAATTTAAAGATGAAGATAAACTTACGGAAGAAGAATCACTAGATTGGTTTGAATATATTTGTTCTCTTCCTCCCATTCCCAATCCATATGAAATTAGTTCAAGTTTTGTTTCATCCCCTTCTAACATAAATGACAATTCCAATATGGATGCGCAAATAAATTGTGATGAAGTGGTTTCACAAAGCTTGAAAAATATTTCTATTCAAATGCAAGAAGACAACATCAACAATTTTGGAGAAAGAGTTGCCTTGGAATTTGAAAATTACTCTGCGGTCAATTCAGAAAATCAAATCGCAAATCAGCAAGTACAAGCAGCAATCAAGGTAAATAATAGCATGCAAACTACTGTACAAATTTCTGAATTTTTCCATGATGAGCAAATGCCGAAATCAGAGCAGCAAAGCAACCTTCTTCAAGAAAGCATGAACACACAAAGGAATGATCTGCAATCTGAAATTTACAATGAGCATAATGCACAAGAGTTCTCAAACAAAGACAGTTTTAAATGCATTGTTTCAGGTTCACATTTTTCCCTTTATCTTGATCTTTTTAATGATGGTAATTTTTCCCCTCTTGGTTTTAATGATATTTCAGAAATTAAAGAAGGTGATTTAAATGAATTACCAATAAATTTTTATCAAGATAAAGAAACAATTGTTGATCATTCTTTTACCATTAATGAGCATGAAATTTTTATTCCTCCTAGTTTGGATATATTGGGTGAGATTGAAGGGAACTCTAGGGAATTTTGTGAAGTCATTTATGATAATTACTCTGATATTGAGGATGTTGATTTCTTAGTTTGTAGGTTTCTGTGGAGTGGTTTTTGAGAAATGGAGTTTGGATGATCCACAGTGTTCTTCATTCTTTTGTCGACGTTTCGAGTCTATACCAAGACTCATGTTGATTTCTATTCCTCTCAAGAGAATCCTCATGAGAAAATTCAATTAACATCTGTGAATGAGGAACGCTTCAATTTAGAAATTATCCCAACCAATCCTCTTTTTAGAGCAGCAAATTATCTTCATGATTTCATAATTTATTCGAGAAAAATTTCCAATTTATGATTCGTATCGTGATCAAGCTCTCATTCCTACTTATGATCATAATTCGTTTTCTAATTCACAAGTTGGAATTCAAAATTACTCAAATTCCATAATTATGGCCAATCCTTGTGAAAAGAAATCATTTCAAAACGATCCCAATTGTGCTGTAACATTAGTTGTACAAATAGTGATTTCATTTTAGTTTTTATTTCACACTTATTTCGTTTAAAATTAGATTTATTTTTTGATTCTATTTTTCAGAATTTTAATACTTTATGCTGCCATATTGAGCACCTTATTGTCAAACACTCAATTAATGAATTGCCTTATTGGGAAATTGAAGTTTCATGTTATAACCATGAACATCAAAAGTTGTTAACATGTCAATATCAATTGATGTTCATTTCTTATCAAAAGCTTCTATTTCCTCAAAGACAATCTCAACTAGAGGATATATTTTTACAATCTGGCTAGCATTTTAATTCAATTTATAATTTTCAATTGTATTTAACAGATTTCCATTCATTCTTCATTAATTCATTTGAAAAATATTTGGAAACTTTTTCTTCATGGGAGATTGTTAATAATTTAACATTTGTATATAACACTAACGATTTTTTCCAGGCCTTTGAATTTAAAACCTCATCTTCACAGTCTGGCCTTCCCTTTTTAAGGATGAAGAAAGGATCACTTTTCTTTGTGAATGGTGCAGTCAGAATACAAAATATTGATGAAGAAAGGATCACTTTTCTTGTGAATGGTCATTGATTAATAATCTATCATAAGCCATTGACCAAGGAAGAATTTATCAAAAATTTGCAAGATAATAGTGATTTAAAGTTGGTGAAGAAGGATTTTCCTTCTTCTCCAACTTGATCTCCAAAAATATTTTTCTTTTTAAACTGTTAAAAAAAATAATAAAAAATAAAAATGTATAAGCTTGAAAACCAACAATGGTTGGCATTTTATACATAAAATATAAGGTGAAAATAAATTTTTGACACCTTAAATTTTCTTTACATCTTTTCTAAACCCATTTTCTTTATGTTCCACTCTTTTCTTTTTCAAAATAAATAGCTACATAATTATTGAGTTTCTGCAGCTTTAACAGATTTCTGCAGCCAATTTGATAGAGAATTCTGATGGAATAATTGAAAGAAGTGATTGACTCCCTCCACTGCAAGGCACCTGAAGACAATACAAAGAACAACAACCAAAGGTTAGAAGAAATAATTCAAAGGTATGCAATTATTTAATTTGATAATAGGGATCAAAACATTAATCGTATGAATTATATAGACATTGTACTACCAAATTCAAAATCATCATTGTTGAATGTTGATAGTATCGTGTCAAATTAGATCTAATCCTCCATTCACTCCTAATCATTATACCTACATTCCAACCCACATCCCGATTTTTATTGATCCAATCGCCCAAATCATGCTCATTCATTCTCTCAATGGTTATATTATATCACACTTCTTCATATCCTTACCACTCACATTCTTGTCATTCACACTCTCATCCTCATTACTTTGAAACCTTATGAAACCCTCATACCCTGTCAAGCAAACAATCTTGAGACGAAGCTTCTCAACCATGGGAGTTATAGTCAGAACAAAACCAATGGGAAGAATTTTTTTGGAAGGATATCCACAGACAAGGGAATTGTTGTAGAAAGCATGGTGGCTGGAATTTGTAGAGAAATTTGATGGATTTCACAAGGAAGTAAGCAAGTCCTTCGCCAAAGGCTTTGATGGAGTGGAAGTCAAGATAGGGGAAATAAAATTCACAGTGACAAAATCCTTTGTTGCCAAAGCTACCAGATTGCCTCAAATTGGAGAAAAATGGTTTAATAACAAAGGTATTGAGAGTGAAGAATGGAATTTTTTATTTTATTATATATATATTAAACCTTAGCATGGACACCACCATTTTCAAGAAAGGCATCCCTAGCACAACATTAAAAAGTAAGTGGAGAAATTTGCTTCTGATAATTCAAAAATTTGTTATTTGCGAAGGGAGGTTTGGATGCATGTTTTTCTATCATATTCGACTATGTTGATGAATTTTATTGAGGATACTGAAATAAATATTCTTTATTTCTTGCTCAATAGTCTAAGAAAGATGTCAATGAATGTCCAAAGAAAAAATCAGTTTATAGAAAAAACCATGTATTACCATGGTCTCATTAAAATCCTTTTGGAATTGCATCTTAAAAACGTGGGTGATAATTGGGAAATATTTTTGGTGAGGAGCCATTTCAAAGAAGATAACCAAGAACAACCAAGCAACAATAAGGCTAAGAGAGGGAGAAAAAGAAAAATTGAAGAACCAATAGAACAAGAACAACCAAGCAGCAACAAGGCTAAGAGAGGAAGAAAAAGAAAAACTGAAGGACCAACAGAACAAGAACAACAACAGTCACATGAGTAGTTAGAGGATTATAGGTTTTAACCCTGTACATAAATTACCTGCATACGAATTCTAAAACACAAAAAATAAACAATACGAGAGCATAACACATAAAACACATATACACAGAGATTTCCCCCCTGGATCCCAAAACTGGGGCTACCAGCTTGATTTTTCATTATGTTCCTTTCAATGTTATAATACATATTTATACATGTCGAAGCATCCAATACCATGGACCGAAAAACATCACGTCTAAAAACATGTTCGAAAATCATGCACAAAACCATAGGTGGGTCTGCTCATCCTAACATAGGGTCCAAAACCAAAATTTTCCATAGAGTGGGGTTACAAGTACGCCTCAAACCCCCAGTGACCTCCCCCTGCTACACAATTAGCACAATGAAGGTTAACTACGTGGGCTAGTCATGGAAAGAATATAACACAACCCAACATTCTCCCACTTGTTGTTTTCTTTCCACAGGGGGCCACAAGAGAGATTAGTCATTTTTCTAGCCCTGAAATGCCCATTGTCTCTTTACACCAAGAGAACTTTTCAGAGCTCACAGATTTTGTCAATGCGTCTACAGTATTCTAAAAAGTGTCAACCTTTACTAGCAACACCTTTTTGTCTTCTATCATATCCTTCACAAAGTGATATTAAACATCAATGTGCTTTGTCTTTGAATGATATGCGGGGTTCTTTGCCAAGAAAATTGCACTTAGGTTGTCACAATCTATTCTTATAGCTCCCTCCCTGACTAACCCCATACTTGAACACAATTTCTGCAACCAAACTGCTTCCTTGCTTTAATGAGTGGCTACCATGTATTCTGCCTCTGTAGTTGATAGTGCCACTACAGATTGTTTCTTACTCATCCAACTGACTGCACCTCCAAATAGGTTAAACACATACCCACTGTAGATCTTCTCTGATCCAGATCTCTAGCCCAGTCTGCATCAACAAAGCCACGGATATCCAACACTCTGTCCAATCCTGGTCTTCCTTGGTAGCACAAACCATAATCACTAGTGCCACGCAAATACCTGAAAACCCGCTTCACTG
>APFE030467819.1:6176-20092 GCA_000404065.3 Pinus taeda | reverse complement strand
AGTTACTTGTGGTCATTTCTAGAGCATTCTAGAAGATTGTTTGACGTGTATTGAACACCTCCAGATGGTTCATGTATCCCTATGAAAGAGGAACTTATCCCATCAAGAGAGGAGCTACCCCATCCAAAAGAGGGGCTTATCCCATTGATGGTGCACCTGATTAACTTCCTCTAGAACAGTATAAATACAGGCATTTGGCCAGAGGAGGGGAGGTCAAAAGCTGAACATTCCAAAGGTAGATGCTGCTGGAATTAGGACTTCCTTGTAGAAGCTTGTGAGGAGAGATTACCATCCTTTCTTGTTTCATTTGGAAGTGGGTGAGCTTGTCAAAGTAGAGGAAAACTCTTGCTGGACCCTGGGAGGAACTTGCACAACACCAAGGCTCAGGTTGTAATGGTTTCTTTTTTGTTTCCTTAATACAAATAAGTCCATTCTTCTCAATGATTTGTGTTAATGAATTGTTTCATATACTCCTTGGTCTATATGTTGAATATGCTTTGTTTTATGGAATATTCAGGTGTTATGTAATCGTTTGATTGTTAGTGTATACAGGTTTCAAAGTGAAGGAGGAGCTCATCCGGATCAGCGAGGCTGGACTGCTACAACGAGCGTTGGACTTGAGGTAGGATCGAAAAACACTTGGTTTCTCATAGAATAATGTATGTTTAGAGAAGGATTGCACTTAATTTTCTTGTTTGTCACTAGAGAGTCTTAGACTCCTAGGGAGGTTAGTTTTTTCCGCAAAAATAACTCTTTCCGCATGACAGTTGGTGCTCATTTGCCCCTCCAAATATGCATTCTCCCAAGACTGCTTCCTGTGTGTCAAAATAGGGACAGAGAGGTCATTTTTTGGGTGTTTTTGACCTCCTGGAGACTCAAATCATGCCCAAATTTCTTGTCCATGCACTAGTAGTCATGATTTTGCATGCTGAATCCAAAAATGCAAGACATTTGCAATTTGGAGCTCCCAATCCTAAGCGCCGCGCCAGTGGTGCGGTGCACAGGGAGAAAAAACCTGCATTGTGACCAAAAATTTGCCATGTGACCAAAATTGTCCCAAATTTCTTGAAATTTGGGCTGGAGATCCCCTATGATGTGCTATGCTAGGCCACAAAGGCTTCAGCCAAGATTTGAAGCCGATCTTGCTCTTTTTTCCTCTTTTGTCTCTTTGTCGCTCTACTCAATTTTGCCTTCAACCTCCTTATCCGAGCCTTTGAACTCATGTTCCATGCCCTGTAATGATAAACCATCTGCCTCAGTATGGTTTTGTCCCTATTGGCCTTCTCTAGCAATCTCTCAAGGTGGATGTTGATATGCTCGAGCCAAGACTCACGGTCATTGTTAATTTCTTGCTCCAATGGAGTGAGCTCAATCCTCCTATGTTGGGCAGCTTGGCGATTCTCACGGATGCTTTGCAGCTCCATGATCTCATGCTAGTCCTAAAGCTATTTGTTCCTCTGCTCCAAATACCTGATAATCCATTTGGCCCTCTCTAAATTGAGTGACATGTTTTGGATCTCCATTTTCTGCTCCTAGATGGTCCTCCTAAGTTTGGCACTCTCCACATCTGCATCATCATCCTGAATGAGGATGAAGTCAGCCTCTTGTTCACCTGATGGCCCCTCATCATGCATGGGATTCTTGCCCTTGTCCTGTACCTGTGTTGTCGATGTAGGAAGCGAGGCCCCTTCCACCCCGGGTGGAGATAACACTCGCTTTGCTGCTGCAAACAAATGTCTACTGCCTCTCTGATAGGTGATGAATATTGGCATAGTAGTGGTCTAATGGCGCTCATACTGATGAGAAGAACCACCTATCTCATGTTCCACCTCTCATAATACCTGTGAAGTTCTGAAGAGGTCACAGGAGATGAAGTCCTCCCAAGCAATGCCCTGCAATCTTAACTGATGATCCACCAAAATACGGATAAGAGAAAAGTGATAAACACTGTTAAGTTGCTACTGAGGGGTCTTATGCTGCATGAAGGTGTTCCTCCTCTCTATGTTCTTGCAAATGAAAAATGGGAGGCTTATCATCCGTACCGTAGTAAAGTGCATAAGCAACCTGGTGTGATAGGCATATAGACGAGAGAACCTCCCCTCACAACTAAAGTATTTCATGATCAATTTCATGAGTGGAGCATATTCATCTTTCAAATATCTGAATGGAAAGACTCTTGTGAGCTGCCTCAAGAAATGGACCTTAATGTAAGGCTCATAATGTTTCCTATCCACCTTTTGTTTCTTGTGCCACTGTTCTGCAACATTTGGTATGCCGGTTGCTAATAAGATAGTTTTGGTTGTCAATGTGAAGGTGACCCCGGCCAAGATAGAGTGACCTCCATGTAGGTGAAGCACAAAAAGGCGGGCCAACTCATGATGAACTCTAACATTAGCCACCCTTTGACCAAATTCAAAACATGATAGATGATGGAAGCATGACATAGTAAGAGGGCAGGCCTGCAGTTCTGTGACGGTGGTTGGCTCATCCCTAACATGTTTGCCACTCTTGTGATGTCTCCTAGGAGCCTGTTCTTCTGAGGATGAATCACTTTGTGTCTCCATCTCCTACTCTGATGAATGCTCAGATGCCATGACTGCTGTGTGTACTGTACTTGGGCTGCCCTTTGATGATGGTGTGAAACTAGGTGTTGTTGTGATATTTGCCATCAAGGGGAGCAATGAAAAAAGGGATTATTAGGAGGGGAATAATATGATGGGAATAGGGGTTATGGGGACAAGTTTTGTTTAGGGATCTGTAGGAGGGTTTGGGGATTTGATAGGGTAGGGTTTTTGGGGTTTACATTGACTAATGAGTGGAGGGATAGGGAATAG
Organism: Pinus taeda; assembly: GCA_000404065.3. Taxonomy (NCBI): domain Eukaryota; kingdom Viridiplantae; phylum Streptophyta; class Pinopsida; order Pinales; family Pinaceae; genus Pinus; species Pinus taeda. The sequence goes on along the minus strand of APFE030467819.1, from coordinate 17,258 downwards.
GGTTTGGTAGTGTTTTAGGGTAGGGATAATAGGAAAAAATGAGAAAGGGGGGATATGGAAAAATGGTAAGAAAGGGAAAAATGAGGGGTGAAAATGGAGCCTTGGCATCAATATCACAAGTTTACAACCCTAGCACCCATGTCTTTGATGTTTTTTATTGGTTCGTTTTATGAGTTTTTGTTGCAATTATACATAGCCATGAACCACCATAACATTCACAAAAATTTGATGAACAAGCCAAGAGATAGACCCTACCTGGAAATTAGAAGGAATTCCAAAAAATTCGATGCAATTGGGAACAATTTCGGGCCTCTGTGGGTGTGCGCCACGCACCAAGCCCAATGTGCCGCGCTCTGTGTGTGTGCCATGCCCGTTAAACTTTGCATTGTGGGGTGGCTCTGTGTGCACTGCGCTCTCTATGTGCGCCGCGCCCCTCTGTGTGTGCACCGTGCTCCTGAAAATGACTCCAACTTCACTCCAAATGCGTGCTTTGCTCTCTCAATGCTTTGCTATGTTTCTCTATGACCTTGATTTGCACAATGACTTCGATTTTTGTGGAAACTTGTATATAAAGGCATTTGGAGTCATGGGTTTAATGTTTTCTTCTCCAAAACCCACTTTGCTAATGTTTCATTTTGGCTCTTTTTACTGACTTAATGCAACACTGAATTTCACTTTTTCCTTTGAATTTTTAGCTAGAATGATGAAATTTTCGGCACTTTTTGAAGGGGTTGCATGACAAGGCATTTGGCCACGGAAACCATGATTGCATCTGAAGAAATCAACTGGCGACTTTTTTTTTTTTTAATTTTATCACAAATGACACACTGTTTGACTTTTCTTCAAAACAAAGTTTTGAAGAACAATCGAAGTCTGTCAACATGATGATGAAGATCTCTGAATCATAACTTTGTAAGGGCTTCCCTCATGCTTGCATGGCTTTATTTGACATGTTTTAAGACCAAATTGACTAATCCCTAGACCTAATTACTGAAAATGACTCTCGTCCATTAAAAGATCGAACATGGATTGTCATGGACTTTAGTGAACCTTGACAAAAGACCCAAGCCAGTAGGTGCCAGACATGAGGGGGACTGACTAACAAGACCCTTTCTATCAGATTATGGCATGCCCCTAGGGGAATGCAGCTGAGTGAATGGAGCGAGACTCCTAAAAATGAAATGCAGAAAGAGTATTGATCTGTGACGGAGACTGACCAGACTGACTCTAACATTGGCTCCAATGGGGGATGGTAGCTCCTTGGAGGTGCCAAGAACAGCAGATCTCTGGAAGAGCTAGACAATGCCTTTGTCCATTGTGCTATGGTGTCATTATTTCGACAAACAACACAGGACTGTGACTCATTTATGAAACTAAAATGACCAAAAACTTGACTCAAACTTGACATTGAAATGACTTGAAGACTAACTTGACAAACTCAAACCAAACTGAAATAAAAATGGTATTTACAATGACAGTGGAAGCAGCATCAATAACTCAGAAATGGTACCACTTGAGCAGCCGACCATTGATCAGCCCTCCTGGACAATCTTCCCCGTTCATTTCCTTCAGAAGGAAGGCATTCTGACCCCGATATGGTGCAATATTGAATGGACCTTTCCAGAGGTCCCCGAACTTACCATGCTTACCTTTTTCCTCATTCCTTGCATCCCACTTCAGCACCACATCATCAAACTGAAATTTTTCCGCCTTTGCTTTTTTGTCATAAATTTTCTTGATCTTCTCCTGCAATTTGGATGTGTTCTTGAAAACTTCTTCTCTGGTCTGCTGCAAGTGGAATATTTCATTCAACCTTCTCTGCATGGGATCTTCTTCACTATCGGCCTCCTAAAGAGGTTTGACTACCGGGGCAGCGAGAGAGGTAGGAAATATTGTATCAACACCATAAACAAGCTCAAATGGTGACGTACCAATGGATTTCTTCTGACTGGCCCAATCTGCCCAAAGTGCATTGACCAACCTCTTATGCTAGCTCTTCTTGTTTATTTCCAGCAGCTTCTTGATGATGTTGACCAATGATTTGTTTGAAGACTTCTCAAATCCATTGCCTTGTGGATGATAGGTAGTTGAGTGACCCAAAATGATGTGATATTTATGAAAAAACTCTACCATCCTTTTTGATTTGAAGGTTGTTGCGTTATCAATGATTAACTTATTCGAGCAACCAAAGCAAGACAAGATGTTATTTTCAAGGAATGAAATGATTACCACATCAATAGCTTGTCTAGTGGGAATTGCCTCGATCCATTTCATGAAATAATCTGTCGTTGTGAGGATCCATCTATGCTGACTGGAAGAAGCGGGATGAATTTCACCAATGAAATCCAATCCCCATTGCTGGAAAGGAGCACTCACCTCAATAGGCTTAAGTGATAAAGGCTTTAACTTTTGTCGTCCTTCGAAAATTTGACACTTATGATAGCTCTTGACCATCTTATATACATCAGCAAACAATGTCAACCAATAGTATCCCGCTCTCAGAATTTTATTTGTTGTTGCTTTCCAAAAAAGGTGACCACCACTGTCTCCTTGGTGGCAGTCCTCCATGACCTTCTTTGCTTCCTTTTCCACCAAAAAATTTAAGAGAATGCCACCGGGATCTTTCCAATACAGTGTAGAATTTAGAATGCAAAACTTGGTAGCCTTCAACTTGAGTGTTCTTGCTTTGTTTCTAGTCATGCCGGGTGGTGGTGACAAATTTTTAAGCACATATATGATATCTGAATACCACGGAGAAAGAGCAAACATTTCAGATACCTGAATTGACGATCCTTCCTCATTCTCATCAGACATAGTAGTGATCATATTTATGTCTAAGGTGTGCATGTTTGATTCGGTCATTAACTTTGACAATCCCTGTCCTTTAACCAACTTTGTGGGCTTTATTTCCACATCATATTCCAGCAAGGCTGCAATCCACTTGCCTCATCTTCCTTCCGGATCGGTCTGTACTAAAACCTCTTTGACATCAGCGTTAGGAACATAGGCCAAAATATGAGAATGTAGAATATATACCAGGAAATCTTTCAATGCTTTCACAAGTGCAAGGGCTTTCTTCTTAATGATGTTGTATTTTAAGGCTGCATCTCTTATAGCTCTGCTGAAGAATGTAATGGGTCTTTCATGATCATCTCTTTTCTGCAATAACACAACTGCCATAGTGTGCTCCGAAGCAAATGAAAACAATATAAAATCCTGAGTGTAGTCTGGGCTAACTAGGACTAGAGCTGACGAAAGAGCCAATCTGACCAAATTGAAAGATTTTACAGCCTCCTCCATCCATTTCACTTGGCTATCCTTCTTAAGCATGTTTTTCATCTCTCTTAGGTGCTCAACAAGATTAGGTACAAAGCGGCGTAGAAAATTCATTTTACCATTGAAATATTGTATCGCTTTCTTATTACGAGGCAAATCGATTTTCTGAATTTCATGCACACATGCTGGGTCAATACGAATGCCATCTTTTGAGATAATGTGCCCGAGTAGTTTGCCTTCCTCCATGGCGAACATGCTCTTCTTCGGATTCAGCGACAAGCCATATTTTCTGCACTTTTGAAAGACAGTTTTTAGATGGTACATGTGCTGTTCATCAGATTTGGAAAACACTGTCAAATCATCCAGGTACACAACCAAGTCCATTGCACGTTGAAATGTGGCACCCGCATTCTTCAAACCGAAAGGCATTTTAGAGTAATGAAAAGTTCCCCATGGAGTGGTGAACACTGTCTTGTCTCGGTCATCTTCATGGACAAAAACTTGGTTATATCCGGAATACCCATCGAGCGGTGACATACGAGATGCTCCCACTACTCGCTAAAGTATATGGTCCATTTTGGGCAGTGGATAGTTGTCTTTCAATGAAACTTTATTGAGATTTCTAAAATTTATGCATAGGTGAATCTCACTTGTCTTCTTTCGTACGGGCACCAAATTAGAGATCCAATCTGAAAATCTGATGGGAACAATGATCCCTGATTTGTACAACCTGTTGATCTCCTTTTCAATTGATGGCAACAACTTTGGATTAAGCCTTCTCAAATTTTGTCTGAATGGTTTCTGATTGGGCTTGATGGGTATAGTGTGCTGAATTATATTGGTATCATATGTCTTTAAGTCAGAATAGTCCCAAGCGAACACATCTGCAAATGAAAACAACAAACTGATATATTTGTCCTTTATTTTTGGTGGCAATGCTTTAGACAGTTTTACTAATTTAGGATTAGCAGCTGTTCCAATATTGACCTCTTCCACACCCTTTTCTGTTGGCTGCAATGTTGGCTTGCGGGCTACATCATCTTGATCAAAGACTTCTTCTAAAGGTATCAAACCTTTAGGAATAACGCTATTCTTTAGCTGCAACACATCCATTTCATTGATCTGCATATCATCTATACCATTAACTTTACCATCATCATTTTCTACATCAATTGAGGTCTCTTTGAACTTGCCTTTGTTTTGCAGAAAATCATCAATCTTTTCATCATCTTGGAAAACTTGCCAATATCTCTGATTTTCTGGAACGGTTGGACGATGCTTGACATGGATTTCGAATTTATTGCTAGAGTTCGTTGGGATCTTCAAACTACTTGCTGCCTTAGCAAGAGCATCAACAATATTATTTTGTATACGAGTCACACATGTCAAGGTGTATTCTGAAAATAATTTTAGGATATCTAGAACTGCATTACGGTAAGCCTGCATCCTAGGATGCTTTGCTTGATATTCGCCTTTGACCTGCTTAATTACCAATTCGGAGTCACCATATACTGAAATCCTCTTAGCATTCATCTTCCTTAGAATTTTTAGGCCAGCACTTAGAGCTTCATACTCAGCTTCATTATTTGAACAATCAAAAGCCAACTTGTAAGAGCATACCTGCACGTTACTAGGGACTTTGTTCGGGGCGAAGAAATGACTGCATACCCAAATTCCAATTCCAGCGCCATCATTTCCCACTGCTCCATTGAAATCCATGGTCCACAAACCTTCTTCCTCCTCTTGCAAGTGTTGAAAATCTATTTGTTGTGCCTTGCCTGCTTGTTGTCCATTACTTTCAGCTAATCGCTCAACAATGTTCTGCTATTCTTGTTCTTCTTTCTTTAAAACTCCTCTGAAATTTTCTGTTATTTCTGGAATATCATCTACTTCTACTAACTGACTATCGATATCATTGAAACTATCAGAATACAAAACAAAAGTCTCTAAATTTGTATGTACATAATTAATCGGATGATTTATTGGTTTCTCCTTTCTTGTAATCATGTATTTCATTTTTTGTTCCCGATACAATTTCCTCATTTGGCCAAACACCAGAATCGTTGTGTAGGAGAAATCTAGTTGTAGTGTCCCTTTCAATTTCAGTACCAAACACCTCGAAAGAAGCATTGCAAACCTGGGAGGAATATCTGCTACAACAACATCCATCAAAACATTCTTCATTAGGAGCTGATCCAGACTCACAACCAAGTCTTTGATGAGCCCGATACATCTTACTCTATTGGAATCAAACGAATAGAGATCATGGTATTGCCAGGTGATGTCTAGACCAAGCTTGTCCATAATAGCCTTGGGCATGAGATTGTGAGAAACTCCAAAATTGAACATGGAATTTTGTAACACAAAATCATGCAATCTTAAACTGATATAAAAAGGTGGCACATCACTATCAGGAGACTCACCATTCGATGCTGGCCCAAAAATCATTTCAGGTTGGTCGTCTTCGACATTCACCATGTCGGACATTGGGTCCAAATTCAACATTTTACATACATGCCCTCTATAACTGTTGTTCCTCATTATTTCAGTCAAGGGAATGGATACTTTCAATTTAGAAATCTCATTCTCTAAATTAAAAGTGAGAATCGTTTCTACCTCTTTGACTAGTATTTCTTTCCTTTCCTTTTCTTTCGATGCAACTTGCTGATGTGATTGTTCTGGTGATGGTGATTTGCTGCTATCCAGATCAATCGCTTCCTTTCCTTTCCTTTGTGTAATTGGTGAATCCTTCTTTGATGCTTCAACATCCTTCCTTTTCTGAATTGGTTTGACCGACACATCTCTATTTCTAAGTGAATATCATTGCTGCTGGGCAAACAGAGCTTTCATGTAGCCTCTTTGGTACTCATCTGATTCTTCCTCCAAGACGGTGTCATTTGCTAGAATGAAATCTACATCTTTGCGTACAGCCGAACTTTATGCATACTCCTCATCCTCAGTGAGATAAATAGGCAAATCATCAGGAGTAAAGAGGTGGTTTTCTTTGCCTATTATATTCCCATCCTCATCTGATTCTGGTCCATGCAAAAAATTTTGCTGCGAAGGTGGCTTTACTGGCTGCTGCGCTGTTTGCTCTTGGGCTCGCTTATCTCTATGTCTTATTCTATATTGTGGCTATTCTTGACCATGAAAGTTAGGATTTCTAACTTGTGGCTCAGGTTTGTCAAGTTTCACCCTTTCAAGCATCTGCTCTACCTTCCAGAGTAGTTGATCTATCGAGGAAGATTCTTCTTTTACGGTGACTTTCTTCTCGGCCTTTACTCTAGCTCTCTTGGTCAGCAGATTTGCTTCAACGCTGACCGCTATCTTCTGCATGTCTTCCATTGTGGTCGGTTCTCTCTCTCTTAATTGATAAGCCATGTCAGCATCAAAACCATCCAGGAACTTTACCATGGCTAGCCCCACAGGTGGCCTTAGATGATCAAGAATTTCATTATACACGGAATTGAATCTAATGCAGTAGTCTTGGACTGACTCACCAGCGTTTCATTTGATTTTCTCATATTCGACTAGAATTTGAAGAGGATTCTTTTTCACTTCCCAGCGATTTAAAAATTGTCTTTGTAGGTCGGCCAAGGTAGAAATACGTGCATCTGGAAAACCTTTGAACCATTTCCTCACTTCACCTGCAAATGTCTATACAAAGAGTCTCATTGCCACATTCTCTGCATCGATCTCATGAAGTTCATAGGAATCTGCCATTCTGTCCACATGTTGCTGAGTAGTAATTTTGTTAGGAGTGCCATAAAAAAATGAGATTTTGCTTTGATAATCTGCGGGCATATCATCTAAAACTTGAGCCAAAACAAGAGGTGCAAAACAAGCAGCCATCACTCTTGGTGGATTTTTGGCCTTGGAGGTGTTGAAGGAGTGTGCACAGTTTGTAGGGGGCTAGCAATTGGAGTTTGAAGCTGAGCTATAATGTAATTATCAATTGACCGGTTAGACCTTTCCGTCTCCAAGTCTACAAGAAACTGTGGATTATGGATAGTAGAGTCAACCGCCCTTTCGGATTTGGTCTCAAACAATGATAGTTCAAACTGCTCATCAAAATCTAGCTCTTCAAGATACTCAAAAATGTTAGGGCATGAATGGGATTTGAACACGGGAGATATAGAGCTCCCTTGACGATGAATTCTTGAAATCAAATTGGGATTTTTGTAGATGTGCAGAGGATATGGATCTGGATTAGCTCTGGTATATCTTCTAGAAGCCAGCGTGCTATTGAGAAAAATCAAAGGACACAACTAACTCACTCAGCCTATCAAATCCTAATCTTATCATCTGAAAGCTTAGAATTATGAAGAAGTAAGGGGAGTAATTTGTTCCCCAGTGGAGTCGCCACTATGTTAGCACCCAAATCCACCTTAGGCTAAAGGAAGGCAAAATTCAGGGTAACCACAAACCACGGTCAGTCTGGTAGCTAGCCTTACCAGTACAGGGGAGGGCTCTCTCCGAGTCACGCTCAGCGAATAAGTAAATGAAATGGTCTAAGATGACTTACAGTGAAATATTAATCTTAGGCTAGTAAGTAAATATGGATACAAGAAGCAATTTTTTTATGAATGACTGAGTTTCTGGGATGGTATGGGACCAATGGGCAGTAATGAGCAGAGAATTTAATACAAAGGCACATATTACATCGTGAGGCAAGATAGGCGGAAAGTCTAGAAATTTAGTTTGAAATAACGTGGAATGGAGAGATTGCTTAGGAGGGTGAAAAGGGCATAAGTACATGAATCCTTTTCAACAGAAGAAAAACACACAGCGTGAAACTTTCCCACAGGCAGAGCAATAAAAATTAATTCTACCTTATCTTACTCAAAAAATTTCACTAGGAATGAATATGAATGAACTATGAAACATAAGTAAAAACACATTTGCTACACTCACAACCACATGAATCTCATGAAACAGAGCCGCTGCCTTTCATTAATCCTCTGTCAAAATATACAATGAAGAAACATAGTTTCTTTCCCACAGTCTCCCAGTAATTACAAGCCAACCAACCCTTTGCAAATGGTTTGCATACAATAAATAGACTATCCCATGAGGAAATAGAATGACCAAGAGTTTGGGGAGTTTCTCAAATCATTACAAAATGGAGATGGAAAGCCAACCATTAGCTACAGGTGCAGCGTTAAAAAATGACAAATGGCTTGGGTGGCTATTTGCCTTTCTTTGCCACTTGGATAGAAGCCAAACTCTTTAAAATTTGTCTTAGTTGCCGAAAAAAGTGAAATGTAGATGAGCGGGACCACTTGGAGAAAGTCGTGAATCGAAATGTCGCGAACCAGAAGTGATTTGGCCTTTTTCTCTATATGCACCGCGCCCAATTCTATATGCTCCGCACCACTTTGGCGGCTCTTTTGAGGTACCTAAAGGAGTCCAAATTGCGCCCAAGTGTGTTTGTTGGAAAACCTGGCCTGTCTACTTTCCAACCCAAGTGAAATTTTTGAATTTGGTGCTCATTTTCCCCTCCAAATCTTCATTCTCCCAAGACTGCTTCCTGTGTGTCAAAATAGGGGCAGAGAGGTCATTTTTTGGGTGTTTTTGACCTCCTGGAGACTCAAATCATGCCCAAATTTCTTGTCCATGGACCAATAGTTGTGATTTTGCACGTTGAATCCAAAAATGCAAGCCATTTGCAATTTGGAGCTCCCAATCCTAAGCGTCGTGCCAGTGGCATGGCGCAAAGGTAGAAAAAACCTGTGTTGTGACCAAAAATTTGCCATGTGACCAAAATTGTCCCAAATTTCTTGAAATTTGGGCTGGAGATCCCTATGATGTGCTATGCTAGGCCATAGAGGCTTCAGCCAAGATTTAAAGCCGATATTGCTCGTTTTTCCTCTTTTGTCTCTTTGTCGCTCTGCTCAATTTTGCCTTTAACCTCCTTATCCGAGCCTTTGAACTCATGTTCTGTGCCCTATAATGATAAACCATCCACCTCAGTATGGTTTTGTCCCTGTTGGCCTTCTCTAGCAGTCTCTCAAGGTGGATGTTGATACGCTCGAGCCAAGACTCACGGTCATTATTAATTTCTTTCTCCAATGGAGTGAGCTCAATCCTCCTATGTTGGGAAGCTTGGCGATTCTCATGGATGCTTTGCAGCTCCATGATCTCATGTTGGTCCTCAAGCTATTTTTTCCTCTGCTCTAATTACTTGATAATCCATTTGGCCCTCTCCAAATTGAGTGACAAGTCTTAGATCTCCGTTTTATGCTCCTATATGGTCCTCCTAAGTTTGGCACTCTCCACATCTGCATCATCATCCTGAATGAGGATGAAGTCAGCCTCTTGTTTACCTGATGGCCCCTCGTCATGCATGGGCTTCTTGCCCTTTTCCTGTGCCTGTGTTTTTGATGTAGGAAGCGAGGCCCCTTCCAGCCCGAGTGGAGATAACACTCGCTTTGCTGCTGCAAACAAATGTCTACTGCCTCTCTGATAGGTGATGAATACTGGCATAGTAGTGGTCTCATGGCACTCATACTGATGAGAAGGACCACCTATCCCATGTTCTATCTCTGATAATGCCTGTGAAGTGCTGAAGACGTCATGGGAGATGAAATCCTCCCAAGCAATGCCCTGTAACCCGAATTGATGATCCACCAAAATCCGGATAAGAGCAAAGTGATAAACACTGTTAAGTTGTTGCTGAGGGGTCTTATGCTGTATGAAGGTGCTCATCCTCTCTATGTTCCTGTAGATGAAAAATGGGAGGTTCATCATCCGTACCCTGGTAAAGTGCATAAGCAACCTGATGTGATAGGCATATAGACGAGAGAACTCCCCTCACAGCTAAAGTATTTCATGATCAATTTCATGAGTGGAGCATATTCATCTTTCAAATATTTGAATGGAAAGACTCTTATGAGCTGCCTCAAGAAACTGGCCTTAATGTAAGGCTCATAATGTTGCCTATCCCCCTTCTGTTTCTTGTGCCACTATTCTCCAACATTTGGTATGCCGGTTGCTAATGCGATAGTTTCGGGTGTCAATGTGAAGGTGACCCCGGCCAAGATAGAGTGACCTCCATGTAGGTGAAGCACAAAAAGACGGGCCAACTCATGATGAACTCTAACATTAGCCACCCTTTGACAAAATTCAAAACATGATAGATGCTTGAAGCATGACATAGCAAGAGGGCATGCCTACAGTTCTGTGAGGGTGGTTGGCTCATCCCTAACGTGTTTGCCACTCTTGTGACGTCTCCTGGGAGCCTGTTCTTCCGAGGATGAATCACTTTGTGTCTCCATCTCATACTCTGATGAATGCTCAGATGTCATCAATGCTGTGTGTACTGTACTTGGGCTACCCTTTGATAGTGGTGTGAAACTAGGTGTTGTTGTGATATCTGCCACCAAGGGGAACAATGAAAAAAGGGAGTATTAGGAGGGGAATAATATGATGGGAATAGGGGTTATGGGAACAAGTTTTGTTTAGGGATATGTAGGAGGGTTTGGGGATTTGATAGGGTAGGGTTTTTGGGGTTTACATTGACCAATGAGTGGAGGGATAGGGAATAGGGTTTGGTAGTGTTTTAGGGTAGGGATAATAGGAAAAAATGAGAAAGGGGGGATAGGGAAAAATGCTAAGAAAGGGAAAAATGAGGGGTGAAAACAGAGCCTTGGCATCAATATCACAAGTTTCCAACCCTAGCAACCATGGCTTTGATGTTTTTTAGTGGTTGGTTTTATGAGTTTTTCTTACAATTATACAGAGCCATGAACCACCATAGCATTCACAAAAATTTGATGAAAAAGCCAAGAGACAGACCCTACCTGG
>APFE030467817.1:1336-12640 GCA_000404065.3 Pinus taeda | reverse complement strand
ATATTCTATATATAATTATTTGGCGATTTTTAGGGTAAAATAATTTCACTCTATAAAATTTCGGCGAATCATTTTTACAAAAAATGGAAATTAGAGAATCATTTTTTGGTGAAAAGTATAGAAAACTAGCCCATGGGCGAATATTAGCCCCTAAAATTTTCCCTAGTTCTTAGCCCACAAGTCACTTTTATGTGCCAATTCCTCCACAACCCTCTAGCCTAGTGTTTGGAGTACCTCCCAAGCTACAAATCTCAGCACTCCCTCTTAGCGAGGGAGGTACTTCCAACACTAGGAAATCTCCACCATCATCTCTGACAACACTAGCCCATTTGGCGTCCATCACAACAACATAATCTATAGAATGAACCTTGCAATCTCGGTAGTGCCTCTGCCTCATCTCATCTGAACCTGAAGACCTCAACACTTCCATAGCATTGATCCCTCTAAAGCTAGACTCCCTCTGAGTCTACATGATCTCCACTGGCTCAACTTGCCACTGATCTCATGTCCTACATAGTCAGTTTGAGTTGCAGTCGAACATGGTCCATCACCACCGCATCCCAATCCTGCAAGCACTCATCCTCATGGATCAAACACTACTCATGCACATCCCTTCAATCTCGAATATGAAACGTCATGATCCGATGAAGAAACTAGTCCATCACATGAAGCAATGTCGATCATACCAATCTCGTCCACGCCAAAGAAATCCTTGAGTTGTCCCAACAATCCATGACAAGACGTAGGAAGTCCATGATCTGCAAAATGCCACACAACATACTGTAGTGCACTAGGTTCACCATTGATTCACTAGAAATCCCATCCCATATCATCATGTAGCCTATCGAGACCACATTCCATGTCTTCAGCTGAACCCTCTGCTCCATAATCTAGACAACCACAACTCCCTCTAAGTGCTTCATTGTGTACACTCTGATTCATTAGCCCTTCAAACCTGGCTTTGATACCATGTTGTTGTCACGATACTGGAGTCTAGGCTAGAATCTTAAATCGCTAATGCTGCCAATCAAGTATCATAACAAGACTACTTTGCATAATGAAATATTATACAACAGTAAATCTATTAGTGCACAAAATATAGACAACTTTTTACAATTTCTATACAACCCAACTTCGTTATATTAATCAAACTGATAATACAGTAGTCTAGGTCTCCTATACCATGGATAATGACCCTCATACATCCATTGATACAAAGATATACAACTAGGGTTTGGTGTCAGTCACTTTGACAACCAATCTACCCAGAACAAGATACACTAACCATCTAGTTGATGTAGCACGCTCTCTCAGCTCCTCTTAGCCATACCCTAAATACACCTGCCTAGCCCTTCGGCTCCCAATTTGCAGCAACTCTAATCTACCTCTATCAATGAACCAACTCCATTAGGTCACTGAACTCAGCTTCACTTGCTCTCTAGCTGATCATTTTTCCTTCAACGCATCAACACATTAAGACACTTGTCGAGTTGCTCACAACTCTGTTTGTGAATAAATCTCAATAACCTAATGCTACTCAACTCTTTTGGAACTTTTTTCCCACCAGTGCCTTCTTGTGCTGCCCTATGAAGACACACTTAGGGCTGGAGGGCTTCCCACTATCACTGTCAAATGTCCTTCAACAATGAACTTAGGGCATGGAGGACTGCCCAACTTCTATTGTAGATGTCCTTCTCCACAAGGAAAGTCTAGGGCTACAAACTACTCTTGGTTGATCAAACCTATGAGCTCTTCTTCTGCCACTTAGACTAACAATCCCTTAGTCCTTTAAGAGACTTGTTTCTTACAGCTTGAAGCAAGCCTCTACAATCCTCCACAAGTTGTTCTTTAGGTTGCTACAACTCTGCCACTTCTAGCAGGCCTAAAGTCCTTCTTAGGTCACTGTACTTAGGGTTCAGCTTGGTCCACTCTCATGCTGCCCTCCAACAATCCACAAGTGTCCAATACAAAACTAACCAAACATTAATAACACACCAATAAGACCTACCTTTCTGTTATAACATTTGCTCACTGGTTAGGGCATAAAACCACTTTGATCTACACTTCCTTTTGGCTGCTAACAATCCTCCACAAACTATCCAACTTGGACACTACATCCTCTACCAAACCATCAACTCAAGAGGATGATAGAATTGTCCCGTAACCTCCTGCTGCTCCTCTTGACTTTGTGCAACTGTTGATGATGATTTTTCTTCTATGATGTACATATCATTGTCCAACTAGGACCTCCATTCCATTTGAACAAAACTAGGATCCAACACCTAGCAACAATTCAACTACAAAACATCAGAAACATACCCTTATGTTCACTATTTTGGGTCTTCTCCTTCTATTGTTGATTTTGGCTTGGTTAGGGACCAGGGTTAATCACTAGCCATCTTCAGCCTTATTCCTCTACTCAAGCATCCTCCTAAAAACTGTGGCTACCTTCCTATGTGGCTCCTCTTCACTTCGTTGGTTGCTAGGGCTACTTCCAACCCACTGTACAGACTCACGACCCTTCTTCAAGAAAGGCTCTAGGGCTCAACCTTCCTTCAAGCTTCATTATAGGTCTGCAATCTTATTATGAGAGATTTGCCTATAAGAATATTCGAAAAATGTGCCCAAACAATGAACAAACCACCTTCTTCTACTTGACCTTGTTGCAAGGTCAACTCGACATCCAAACAGTCTTGGAAAAGGTTTCAAAACTTGTCCTCTCCTTCGCTTGGTTGCTCTTGATCTGCGGCCAAACATAGATCCTTTTGTAGTGTGATTTTCTCTTGTGTTCCTATCTTGGACGTTCTCTATTGCCTCCATACATGAGCTATATTTATACTCTCTCATGTGGCTTCAAGGAATTGCCCTAGTGAGCTTGTCTAGCTATCATGAGAGCTAAAATAACCTATCCGACCTGAACTTTCACGTGCAAGCCCACACATTAACTTCAAAAATTATTTTATCCACTTTTAGATCTCAGAATTCAATGATTTTCATTTCCCCTAGTTGCTCTAGAGGTCCTCTATCATCTCCAATAATCAAACCATCAATCCTCATCATGGTTTCATTGTTCACACACACATGCTTGGGTGCAAATGCCATAGGTTTGGGTTCTTAGCCCACAAGTCAGTTTTGTGTGCCAATTCCTCCACAACCCTATAGCCTAGGGTTTGGAGTACCTCCCAAGCTACAAATCTCAACACAAATGCAGTAGTAGATCTTGGATTGGGCATAGAGGAGGAGGATGGAGCAAAGTCAGATGGAAATGACAACGATGGTGATTATGACATGGAGGACCTAAACTATTGATAGAGTTGTGAGTCGTGACTAGTGAGTCATGACCAAAACCATTGACTAGCTATGATATTCTTACTTATTTTGTATGTACTCTATTTTTGCGCTGAGAGGTGCTCTACAACCCAATACATGAGGGAGACGTTGTCACGTAATGGTGCATTAAAAAAAATTAATAATATATATATATTATTATATTATATATATATTATATTATATATATATATATATATATATATATTTATATATATTATATAATGCGTTGGCTAACAATGTATATCAGAGATTGTGTTGTAACGTTACTTTAAAATTCATGTCGGACATAAATTATTGAATTTCACCTTTATTTTACATCAGAATATATAATGAGATAGGTAATTGTAATAAATATAAAAAATTACTTTTTAGTTTGAGGGATATATTCAATTCCTTCATTGAGTTGAGATCTAATGTCTATAGTATGCTAGAAATGTGTAATGTAAAGTAATGTAAACATTTTAACTCAATGAAAATAAAATAAAAATAACAAAGTAAAAATAACTCAACTATAAAATTAAGAGGGGTGAGGGGAATATTGAGTAAAATGTGGCCACTTTTTATTGGGTGGGGGTGGTAAGAAATATTTGGTAACATATAATATTGTAATATTATATTTTATCCAAGATTTCCCCACCCCTGACTAATTTTTTTAATAAAACAATTCTTTATATTTGAGGTTCATAAGGGAACTTAACTCTATGTAAACATTTGATCCCAGTATGGTAGAGATGTTGTAATTTTTAACATTTTGACTCGATAAAAATAAAATTAATAAAATAAAAAACATGAAATTAATAATAATATTTTTATTTATAACTATAATAATAATAACCACCTAGATCCACTTAACTCATGATCTACAAGCGTCGAGAGGGATCAAATTTCTTGAAATGCAAAGCTCTTTTAAAGTGAAAAGAGATTTGATCCCACTCGGCACTTGATAGGTCCAGAGTGAAGATTGATCTAGGCTGGTGTATTTTCTAGTGGCATTCCCTAGGTATCTATGTAATACATTTTGATTTTGATGACTTAATAGAAAGTCAACAATTTATGGTTTTAATATCTAAGTTCTTCTAAATTTCTAGTTTGATTTTATCAATCATGATATTTCTAAATTTCTAATTAGTAATTTCTTATGTGCTTGAACAATTGTTAATAACATGAATAATGACCATTGAACTGTGAACATGATTGATGTAGTAAATTAATAAATTGACTAATAAATTAGTAAATTTAATTAATACTAAATATATATCATCATGGTTCATATCTGTAGATGTTCTAATTTCTAAAAAATATTTCAGTATCTTAAATATATTATATATATATATAATAATATAATATTATATATTATATATATTATATATATAAATATTATTATATATATATATAATATATATATAAAAACATGTCCCTCGTGTCCTATTTTCGGGGTCGCTGTGTCTTGTTTCGAGTACTCATATTTATGTGTCCTCCGTGTCTCGTGTCCTTGTGTCATGTGATTTAGGCTATCACCATTCGAGCTAGCTTGTTTCATTTTGCATGTATGTGGTTTCAACATTTTCCTTTTTTTAATAGAAGTTCAATTTCACTGTATCTTTGTGTTTTGGTTATAAATTTGTATGTCATTTCGTTCCCTTCATAAATTCGGATCAGTGGTATTAGAGCGGTTTGCTCTTTATCTATTTTTCTATGCATGTCCCCAATGAGGTCAGGATATAAGGAGTTGGGACTCGAACTGCTTCAAACCTTGCAATACCGTCCTTGCCAACCCCAATGACCTCCCATGGTGGAAGAAAAGAAATATGAGGAGCAAAAGATCTTATTAAACTGTTGCTCGAAGAAGCCCTCGAGTGACAAAGGAATAAGACACTAGAAGATTTTTCCTCGATCCTTCAGTGGATACTAATAGGCAACACATCTTTATTAAGTGGCCACTTTCGAGGCACTGTCCCATTTAAGGTACAAATTAATTTTGATATTCCTATATTTGAAGGCCAAATAGATGTAGATGCTCTAGAAAAATGCTTAAATCTACTAGAATGGTATTTTTTAATCCACAAATTTTATGATAGAGAAAATATTACCTTTGCACTCCTCAAGGTCGCCCCCCATGTCGAGGATTGGTGGGAAACTTACCATGAGCAAAGGGCCATAGGGGAATCCACACTATTTTTAGTTGCACCCACTTGGGACTCTTTTAGGGATGTTGTAAGGAACAATATTACCCCATTGGAAGCTACAAAGACCAATACATGAAATGGACCACATTACAACAAGAAATGGGTCAAGCAGTGCCAAAGTTCACAAATATCTTTCATACCCTGCGCACTACGTTGGGTATCAAAGACTCTGAGTGACATCTAGCGCTCAAGTACCGTGGCTTTCTGCACAGATACATACAGACATAAATGAAGTTTTTGGACATCTCCTCACTTGGTGCAACATACTAATATGCTATCAAACTGAGCAAAAATTAAACAGAAGTAGTGAGACTTTGGATTGTGAATCTTTCACAATAGAGGCAGGGCAAGGGCATCCCAAAATCACATAACAAAGGACAAAGCCAAGGTGGATCACCCTAGGAAAACCCATCTAAGCCGCAAACAAAAAATAGTAATGGGAAGATGAAGAAAGAATTGGGAAAGTGGTGCGACTTTCACAAGAGGCTCTCTCATAACACCAATGAATGTCTTACAAGGCAACCATGATCTGATAATCACCCAATGAGTGACCTCAATTAAGAATTATTAATTGGAGGTATTACAAACTCATATGTTGGTGTGTGTGTCTATGTTATTTAAGCAACGGATCAATCAGATTGCAAATACACACACACTTGAAATGGAAAACAATAGAGAAATACAATAAGCAAATACAAGAACACAAGAAATTAGTAAGAAGTTCACCCTATCCTCCAGGGCTACATCTCTGGTCAAGCTTCAGTGGTGGCCTTCTTTTTATTGTGTCTTGAAGCAGAGAATTACAATGAAGGAGCTAAATATGAGTCTCTTGAAATAGATTGGCTTGGCAGGGTGGTTCTTGGATTCCCTAAGCCACTAGAGTACACAGACTCTTTTCCTTGTCAGCTCTTTGACCTCTCTGGTTTGACAGATCCTCTCAGGGATGCCTTGAGTCTCTCAAGCTCTTTGCTGCTCGACGCTACCTTTGGTCAGCTCGACCCTCTATCCTCTTTCTGCTTTTTTACCTTATTGGTTCTTCTCTTCTCTATCTTCTATCTTCGATGTTCTGTCTTTTGGTTCTCGACACCTCTCCGCTATCTGGTCAGTACATGGCTTTAAAGCCATTTGAGCTCATGGCGGTTTGCTTCCTCTTCCACCTCTGTCAGATCACCTGCTTGGAGCTGTGCTTGGAGTTCCCTGTTTTGGTGCCATCATCAGGCTCTCAGGGATGGCCACTTGTCCTCCTGCAAACTGCGTCAGCCAGCTTCGTCGGTTCAATTCTTTGGTTACATCATGGAATGAGTCTTCTACCACCTTGGCGGTCAAAGTGGACCTCAAGTTCTTCTAAATCATGGCTTAACCCTTCGTCAATCCCGTCTTCTCCATTGGGCGCGATCTCAGTCGTTAGATATGGAGCCCCCAAATCCAATGCCATTTTCTTATCCCGTGCAGTTGACTAGATCGATCATTAGCTCGTGATGAGCGGTGGTTTCCTCTCTCCTCACTTGCCACGCATCAGGTGTTGAGTGGAATCGCTCCTTTTTCGTCAAAACTTCTTACTGCCCATGGATGCCCCCGATCAATACCGCCGATTTGGAGCAGGTCTTGCCTATAGTGCTTAGCCTTTTGTCCCACGGTTTTCCCGGCTCCCACACAACCGAGTACTCAGGGCTTCTCCATTTTGAGGGTTTTCGCCCAGCGATGCATGATTACAAAAACTCCCTCTAATTTCACCTCCCGCGCAGTCTCCATGGGCCTCGGTCAGCGTGCTTTGACCGAGGTCCTCGTCGTTCCATGCTGGCTGCCACTGCCACTAGTTTAGAGGTGTTCTTGATCACTATTTTAAATTCTTTGAAGTCTTTCCCGACCTGGTACAACCATGGCTCTATTAGTCATTCTTTATGGATCCAATTTGGATCATGGCCTTCCCACTGAAAAGATTTTGGACCACCAAAAGTTGGTTTTCAAGCATCGACTAAGTGAGGGTACTGTTGTCTCACTTGCCTAATCTCAATCCACTTTGCATTGCTCTGCTTCGAACCTTTGAGTCCAATTTTGAGGTACTCAACATCTCCTCTGCACGTTGTTCTCACCTTCCTGTCCAAGACTGTGTCTTCTTGCAATTCATTCAAATATTCAGGTAGCAGGTCATCAATAGAAGGCAATTGACTTTGCTCTTTAGGATCCTCAATCATTGAAGGCTCAAACAATCTCAAGCAATCTGCATTTACAACTGAGTAGACGTGCATGTAAGCTGGTAGATCAAGGCGAAAAGCATTTTCACCAATCTTCTCAAGTATCCTAAAAGGTCCATACCTGATAGGCTTTAGCTTTTTACCTTCACCTTGTATCCTGTCCTTGCTGATATACAGCCAGACCTAGTCTCCAACTTGACAACTATGCTCCATCTGATGCTTGTCATGCCTAGCCTTGTATTTGGCTTGGCTTTTTTCCAACTGTTCCTGTACTGCCTGGTCTCCTTGTCCACATCATTGTGTCCATCAACTGTGGTATCTTTACCAAAGACAAAATCCAAGGGAGACCTTGGTGTGAAACCAAAACAGAGTTCAAAAGGAGATCTCTGTGTAGAAAAGTGTTTTTCTCTGTTATAATCATGCTGCACATAACACATATGTTCATCCCAAAGCTTAGGATGTTTGCTGCAATATCCTTTGAGTAACTAGATCACTGTCCTGTTAACTACTTCTATCTGGCCATCGGTTTGTGGATGAAAAGTTGTGCTTTTCTTCAGTTGGGTGTCCATCAGCTCCCACAGACTTGACCAAAACTTTCCCACAAATCAGGTGTCTCGATCAAATACAATAGAAGTGGGTAATCCGAAATGAACCCATACATGTTCAAAGAATAGTTTTACAGTTTGTTCAGCTGTAATCTGTTTATTACAAGGTATCAAAATGCACATTTTGTTGAACCTGTCCACAACCGCATACAGATAATCATGACCTTTTCTAGACTTAGGCAGTCCCCCAACAAAATCCATGGAAACACTTTCCCAAGGGTGAGAAGGAATTGGTAATGGAGTGTACAAGCCTAGTTTTCTATTGTTGCGCTTGCTTTTGGCACACATAGTACACCCTCTCACATATCTAGAAACTGTCTCATTAATTTTTGGCCAATAACAAAATATTTGCAGCTGTGCAACTATTTTACTTACCCCAAAGTGACCTGATATCAGAGAAGTGTGTGCCTCTCTGATTATCTTTACTCTCTCTATTTGTGGAATGTAGAGTTTCCCATAGTGATATAAGAGTCAGTCCTTTACATGATAATCCAATTCTTCTACTCTCTTACCTCGACTTAAAGTTGCATATACATCTTTAAAGTCTATATCTTAAGCATATTGTTCAATGTAGCTTTCATGTAGTACAAAATTATGCTTAAGTATAGTAGATGCATTTATAATGGGTCTAGATAACATGTTTGCAACTTTGTTATGTATGCCCTTTTTATATCTGATAACTAAATGAAACTGTTGTAGAAAACCCATCCATCTGTAGTGTCTTGATTGCTGCAACTTAGTTTGGGAGTGTAGATATTGAAGTGGTTGATGATCAGTATGTATTACTGTCTCTTTGCCCATTAAATAATGTTTCCACTTTTTCACACTTCTGAGCTAATGCATACAATTCTTTATCATATGTAGGATAGTTAACTACTACAGGATTAAGAGTCTCAGAATGATAACATATGGGTTTACTGTGCTGTGTCAATACTGCTCCCATGGCATAGTCACTGGTATTTGTTTGGATCTTAAGCGGTCTTTGTAGACCAGGCAGTGCTAGTACAGGTGTTGTACTAATCTTTTATTTCAAGGTGTCAAAGGATTTATGATGTTTGCCTCCCCACTGAAACACCTTGTTCAATCCTGTCAAAGCATGTAAGGGAGTTGCAATTGAGGAAAAATTAGAAATGAACTTCCTCCAATATTGTGCTACTCCTAAGAAGCTTCTCACTTCTATAGCAGACTTGGGCTTAGGCTAGCTTACAATAACTGCCACTTTAGAGGGATCTAGTTTCAATTCACCACCCCCTACTATATGACCCAAATAATTTAGACATGTTTTGCCAAATTCACATTTTGAGAGTTTAACATAAATTTTTTCTCTTTCCAAAACATCTAATGTCTGCTTAACATGCTTTAAGTGTTCTTTCCACATTTTACTAAAAATCATAATGTCATCCATATACACAATAACAAAATCATTAAGAAAAGGCCTGATTACATCATTCATTAATCTCATCAAAGTGGCATGAGCATTGGTTAAGCTCAAAGGCATAACCAGCCACTCATACAATCCCTGTTTTGTTTTGAATGTAGTCTTCCATGCATGTTGCTCTGCAACTTCAACCTGATGGTATCCACTGTGCAAATCCATCTCGGTGAAATAAATAGCTTCCTTCAATTAATCTAAAATATCATCTATGCGAGGAAGGGGTTAACAATTTTTTATTGTTATCTTATTCAGTGCTTGGTAGTCAATGCACATTCTCCACGAGCCATCTTTCTTTCTAACCAAAACGATTGGTGACCCACATGGTGATGTGTTAGGCCTGATAAACCCCTTCTCGAGCAACTCCTGCACCTGCTTCTTGATTTCAGCATTCTCTAAAGCAGACATCCTGTACATTCCAACGTTAGGCAATGGGAAATATTGCTGCAAAATAATATCATGTACTATTTCCTTTTTGGGTGGCAGAACTTTAGGTTCTTGAAATAGGACATCATACTCAGAAACAATCTTTTCTATATCAGCTTGCTGCTTAGTATTACAACCCTCAAATAAATCGATTTTATCAGGTTTCTTTTCCTTTAAAACCATTAGTAAGAATTGTTTGCATGAATTTATCATTCTTTTCATCTGCCCTGAGTTTATGAGAGTATAATTATTCTTGAGCTTATGATCTCTTACAAAGTATTTGATTCCATTTTTAACAGGTAGATACTTGTTCTCAGCTCTACAGAAAATAGCCTTTCTATCATACAAGTAAGGAATCGCTAAAACAATTCCACATATATCCAAAGAAATTATGTCTAACTCAACCTCATCTACAAATGCTAACCCAAAAGAAAACTGGAGTTTGCACTGTCTAGTCACTTGTAGTTGTGATTTATCATTCAACCATCCTAATGGGTATGGTTTCTTGTGAGGTGAAGTTGCTAATCCCAATTTCTTTGCAATTGTTTCAGAAATCAAATTTACTTGTGAGCCACTATCAAACAAGGTATCAATCTTTTGATGTTTGGAAACAACTCGAATATAGAAAAGCTCATGTCTTCTTCTCTCATGTTCTTCATCAATAATAGTTTGAGCAGAATTACTAGTAAATGCTTCAGAATTCTTACCTTTTATACCTGTGGCTGCAATGATTGTTTCATCTCTCGAGTCTGAACCCAAATTTTTCTGAATAGCTGCAACAGTCTTCTTCTTCTTGCCCTCGAACTTCTTAGGTCTCAACTCTGGATGCAGAATCCAACAGTGCTCATCATCATGCCCATCCTTTTTACAGTGAGTGCATGAAGCTTTTCTTTTCTGTTCAGTGTTAGCCTTCCTTGATTTCCACTTCTGCTTTCTTTTCTCCTTGCTATTACTTGCAGTGGGTTGGGATGGTCCCCCAACTTTTGAATTTCCATTCTTTCCTCTAGCCTTTAGATGAGTAGCTTGTACATATACCTCATCTATACTAGTGGGATTAAACATGAGGATGGTATGCCTCATGTAGCTGTGTAGACCACCAATGTACTTCAAAAGAGTCTTTGGTGAGTCTA
>APFE030467812.1:0-10122 GCA_000404065.3 Pinus taeda | reverse complement strand
AGGACGAATGTATGAAACATATGTGACACTGTAATGCCTAACCTTGTGAATAATATTAATATAATATTAATATCAAAGCAGAGGGCTGCTATAAAATTTCACACAGCAATATAGCTTGTATGATGGCGAGCAGAAACAAAGAAATAATATGATTATCACAATTTGCAAATTGAAAATTAAATAATCATAAGTATGAAAACCTTTAAACTATGTTCAAAAGGTTTAACAGAATATGTTTAAGCTTACAAAAGATGCTAATGATTTATTGATTTAGAGGGAATCAACTAAACAAACATTCAATTAATTCATTCTCTTTATAGATTATCACTTCAAAGGCTTATATGAATAGATTGAAACCCAATTATTCCTACCTAGTTATCTCTGTAAGACATAAGAATATGAAGAAAAACATAATAAGTAATACTGGAAAAACTTACAGGAAACACAAATTGTGTAAAACAAAATTTAGAATCCTTTGCTTTGTATTAGTGATCTAGAAAATTCAAGTACATAAAATGTTTAGAACTGCTTCTTCAAGGGTGCAACTCTTAATAACTCGTGAAGAGAGTTATTTACACAACAATAGAACTAAGAAAATATCCTAAACTATTTTTACAAAAATAGATTATTATAAAATCAAAACAAAGAGTTCTAGTTGATATGGCACTATTTTGATGCTACGTTGTTGGTGACTATCGTTGAAAATACTGAAAATCGTTGAAATTGGCTGACTGTTCCTCCAAAAATTGAATGTTGTTCGATTTTCATGCTGGATGTCATATTTACTGATAACCTTTCAGTTGATATGCTTATATTTGTTTATCTATCTCCTCTGTTTAGTCTTTTACCATGAATGCTCTGTCACTTTCTTTTACTTTTACCAGTGACAGTAAATCACATTATCTAGTATCTTTTACTCTTATCCTACAAATTTTATGTTTTTAGTAAAAGTGAATTTCACTAAAGACCTGTTTGACTTCATCTAAAAATGTGATATGTTGTTGTTGATTTATCTCTATTTTAACAGTTACTGCCTCTGTGTAAATGATTTCTTCTACTTTGTGTATAATTGTTTTTTCCTTCTAAATAAAGCCTTTTGAGTATATTTCTTTGCAAATCTTGGAGTAAACAGGTTTTGGAACTTGTATCAAAACTGTTTATCCAAGCTTCTAGCCTTCTAATTACCTGCAAAATAAAACAATTTATTAATAAAAACACAGGGTGGCAAGGAGGTGATAATGGTTTTAGGGAACAAGATATTCTATGGAAGGAGTCTAAAGCGTGTTCGGGGGGTAAATAACGGTGAAATTGGGTTGCAAATGCTCAGGGAAAAGTAGGAAATCTTAGGCAGGTTTCACTGTGAAAACAGGCAAAAAAAGCGAAGCCTTTTAACGGGTAACATTTAAAATTTGGCGCAAAATTTGATAAGTGGATGGTTTCAGCCTACACGAGGAGGTGGTATTAAGGTTCATCGCAACGCTTTTGGCACTCAGGTGGTTTTTTCATGAGAGCATGCGAGTTCACGTAAAGCCGCCACGTAACCAAAAGGGGCTCAAACAAAACTACGAATCTCGTGTGCTCTCGAGCTGGTAAAGGTCGAACATAGGGAGGGCACGAGTTCACGTAAAGTTGTCAAGTAACTGAAAGGGGCTCGAGCAAAACCAAAAATCTCGCATGCTCTTGGGATGGTAAAGGTCAGACATCAGGAGCGCGCGATATGGATGTGGGTCGTTGGATTTTGAAGTTAGTGATCGGAGGGTTGTCGCGCGGTCGAGATGCATGGAGGGAAATTGGCAGAGATTAGTGAGACCCAGGGGTTAATTACAAGTGATTTGTAATTAATTTAATGAATAAAGTGCGGGTTGAAAATATAATAAGTGGGTTTAATACAGTGGGACCGGGGTTAAAATATAGCAAGGGTAGTGGGTTAAAAGGATTTATATCGGGAAAAAGTGAATTTGCGGAGTTAATTAAGATAAAGAAAGGGGAAGATAAAAGTTTAGGATAAAGGGTCTTTATAGGTTAAAAGTGTTTTGTTGGGAAAAATATGGATTGACAGAGTTAATTAAACAATGCGGGGGGGGAGGGGATTTAAACTTAAAATAAAGATGTTTTATGGGTTTTTTTTGGGTGAAATAGGGAAATTAATAAGGGGAAAGTGATTTCTTCAAAGGGGAATGAATTTAGAGGGTAATTTGTTAGGAAAATGTGTGAAGCCAAAGGACAAGGGTGAAAATGAAGGGAAAAGGTATTTTCATAAGAAATGATGGGATAATAGGAAATTAGTAAGTATGTAGTGGGGGATTGAAATGAAATGAGGGGAAGTTAATAAAATTAGCTAATGAACATCTTTTCACTTTCATAACTGCTCATGCACACTGAAACATTGGATCAAGCATGATAAATGTGCTTATGCTTTAACAACCTTGTATTTCTGCAACCTTTCTTCTACCTACCCTTTACTTACCCTAACATTTTTTCTTCACTTAGCTGGGTGCATTTAAGCTAGCAACCCAATATTTCTTTTCGTGAATAATCTAGCTCTATACCTTATTCTCTCCATTGGCTCAAATTAAACTATTGATCCAATTTTATTTTCTACCTATGATGATCAATTTAAAGCAAATCCAGTTATGATTAAATTGCATAATTGGATTAAATAAACTAGTGTGGCATCTATACAAACTGCACACAACTATTATTTTCAAAAGTGAATTAGAGTAAAAGTAGTGGCATTTAGATTTGCAACACTTTCAGAGTTTATTGCTTTTCTCTCTAACCTAACATTTCATTTTTGCCTTCACTTTTTAGAGCATCTATTCTAACATTTTCTTTGATATGAACATATTTATCAAAATATCTCCTAACATTTTTATTTAGTATACTTTTTGTCCATATCTTAGCTTAACATTTTTTGAAAAATATTCATTTTTTAGACTAATTTATTTTAACTTACCAAAACCAAAAACCACTACAACAACATGGACCACATGTAAGAAGGCATAAAAAACACAAAAATTAAAAAAATTAATAATACGACAAATTGGTAACGGTCAAAAGAACTGATCCGAGATATATGTGTGAGATCTGAACTATCTAACTATTATGTTACATGCATCAAATATTAGAACAACCACCACAAATTTCATGTTATTCCAAATTCTTCATACCGTCCAGAAAACCGGATCCACCTAACAAATTGACAATGGATTCAACAATTCAGCCAGTGCTCGAAGTTGCATTACATGGATTTTATTTCCAGGTTGGATCGCAAAGTCAGATTCACCATGTTCAAGCCATGTGCGTCATTGTTTTTATCACCACTGCACATGCTCGATACTTGTTTTTATTCATTGTTTTATATGTATTGTGAGGTTTTATTATTTGTTGCAATGGTTTTTGAAATGCATTATTTTTGTTTTTGCTTTTTTTTTTTTTCACTTTTTATTTGGTGTGCATGCGTTTTGGTTTTTACAATTTGAGTTGTTTTTAATGTGGTTTTTTGGAAGTTTTTTTTTGGATTTTTTCAGTTTAATTTTTCTAAAATTCGGCAATAATTTATTGAAATCACAAATTTGATGGGTAATCCCTACACAATAGAAGTATTTTAGGGGCTTTTCACTGTTTTGAATCCATATATAGTAAAAAAACTAATTTAAATAACACAAATCATGATTTCACTACAATCTTTTCCATCTGATTCCAATACTGGAAACTCGAAAAAGTCGCACTAAAAACAACTCCATTTGGTTTGTCTTAATTAGTTGTTTGGGTTTTATTGGTCGGTTTGAATTTAATGACTGTTTTTATCTTGTGGTTTTTATTTTTTATTTTTTTATTAAGTTTGTTTTTAATGTACTTTTATTTTTTTGTTTGTTTTATGTTGTTTTTATTATATTAATATATTATATATAGTAGTATATTATATATATATTTATATTTATTTATTTATTTATTGGAATGTTTTTATTTTTTATTTTTTATTGTTAATTATTTGTGAAATAGAGTTCTGTTATTTTATGATTGAAAATCTTTTCAAAATAATCACATATAGTTATCAATGTAATCGCTTTCATTATTAAAACAAATATGGAGGAATAAATCTAACTAGTAAAATAAATAGTGTTGGGATGCTCAAGAAATTTCCAAAATAATATGTTAGAGAGTCAATTTAATAAAAAAAAAAGTCAAAAAACTAGCTACCAAAATGATAAAAAATTGATCAAGAAATTTCCAAAATAATATGTTAGAGAGTCAATATAATAAAAAAAAGTCAAAAAACTAGCTACCAAAATGATAAAAATTTGATCTAGACGTTAAAAACTAAAAATAAAAATAAAAAGAATAATGTTAGATATTATTATAGAAATATGATTAAAAATAGAAGAAAAAAATTGTAAATTGTGAATAGACCCATATTAAAGACTTAAAAATAGTCAAAAATTAAATTATTCATATCATCAAGAAAATTATAAAATATTAAAAAACATATATACATAACTGATTCATAACATACCTAAACTATAAAATAAATAAATAGTTAAATTGGATATTAAATTTTATATATTTAAAAAAAATAAGAAAAAAAAATAAGTCGAAATAGCAAATTGTTTATATATAAAACTAAACAAAACAAGATCCACATAGTAGCTAGTACTATGGCTTAATTTAAATTATAATTTAATTAAACCAAGAAAATATAAACATTAAATAAATTTCATCACAAAAATAAACAACCAAGTAATTCATATTTGTTAAATATTGCCATTACTCAGAATATTAGAGATAATTGATATTAACTATTTTTCATATTAATAGTATATACACTGTTCCCATTATATTCTTTTAAATATATTTATATGTGGTTTATTAATTAATATTATATAATTTTCTTATAATTAAGTTATTAAATATTATTTTTAATATAATAATACAAATTCATATTTAAATTTGAATATGGGAGAGGAAAATTATTTTTAATTCGTGAAAAAAAGAACGTTTCAATGAAAAGGAAATAAAACTAAAAACAAAAAATTAGTAACTAATTGAAATGGAAGTTGCTAAACTTCCCATAATAAAACCTCAACCAATCACATTACAAATAAATAAATCTAAATAATAACAAAAAATGAATTCTCAATGTTAAATTATGGATAAGCGACAGAAATTGTTGGTCAAGACAAACTAATATGCAATCAAAGACAAAACTAAATGTGTAATACTATACCTGCAGCACTATAATAAAGTGAATAGAATATGATTTTCAAGAAGATAGAACAAAAATAAAAATTAGAAAAATAAAAACTCCAAAAAAGATATAAGTTTTTTTTTACCAAAGACTAGAAATATCACAAGAATTAATAATCAAACAAAAGTATATGATAAAGTTATTAAAAAAAAAGACACTAGGAAGAAAGGGTGAGAATCCAATTGCTGCTTATCTTCCACCCCTCATTCTTGTTTAGATTGCTAGCATGCTTCTCAATTTCTATAGCTTCCCTTAACATCCTCAAATGGAAGTGATCAATCTTTGCAATGACCTAAGATTCTTCAATACAAATGTGATGAAAAGTCTTTTCCGCATGTTCGCTAAGACCGACGAGCAAGATTGATTATGCTTGATGTATGTGGCATGCTCTTGAATCGATTTCAAGTAGACATCAAACATAATCGATCTCGCTCATCGACCTTATTAGAACATGTAGAAAAGACTTGTCGTCACATTTGTATTGAAGAATCCCTGGTCATTGCAAAGATTGATCACTTTCACCTAAGGAATTTAAGGGAGGCTATTTAAATTGAGAAGTATGCTAGAAATTTGAATAATGATGAGGGGTGGAAGATAAGTAGTAGTTGGATTCCCACCCTATCTTCCTAATGTCCTTTTTTTATTATTTTTTTTATGTCTAAATCAATTTTTGATCATTTTGGTAGCTAGTTTTTTTACTTTTTTATTGAATTGACTATCTAACGTATTATTTTTGAAATTTCTGCAGCATCTCAACACTATTTATTTTACTTGTTAGATCTATTCCTCCACATTTGTCTTGATGATGAACCCCAGTGGTTGGTTTGAAATGTTGATACCAATAACCGATATATGATTGTTTCGAAAAAGGTTTACAATATTTAACTATTTGTTTTTATTGAATTTTGTTTTGAGTTGTTTGATTTATATATATATAAATATAAATTTTGTATGTTTTTTGATAAGAACCCATTTTGAAGTTATTGGAGGAAAATTTTTAATAGCTTATTAACAAAATTTCTGAGTTATAATTAAATATTAAAATTAACTATAATTAAATTCTTTCAGATCTTTAATTTAAAATTCAATTAATTCTTAATAAAAATTACTAAGCTTACTAATAGTTATTTAAGTTTTAGATTAATTATTAATTATACCTTACTATACATGTCTAGACATCATTCTCGTTTCCATTACTATCTCATACCTCTATTTATTCATTCCGTCAAGATTTGTCTTGTATACATATTGATCTATCCTGATGATGAGCCATGATGGATGGCTCGAAACATCGATTCAAACAATTATGGATGCAATAATCTCGGAAGAAAACTCTACGAAGAAAAATAAATTATTTGAGAAAAAATTGAAACAAGAGTAAACTATAAATTAAAATTTAAGCACATTTTTTAAGAATTAATAATAAATTTAGATCTCCTAGTCAATTTTCAAACCTATGAATTTTATTACGAAATTTCAAAGCTAACATATCCAAATTTCCCTTCTGATCTTCCAGGTCACAACGAGGTGCAAGAAGAGAGCATACTTAGGAGTTTTAGCAATTCTTTATGCATTTGAAATTTGAAATTTGAAAAACAAAGTAAGAAGAACTAACCCTTCAAACTTCAAGTTCTGCTCTCGAAACTCTACATGTTCTCCTTCCTAACAAGTTGTCCATTCTATTGTAGATCTTCCGACCAGTTATTAGTGAATGAGGTGGCTCTTACTACGCCACCGAATGAAATTTTCAAGAAAATAAAATGAAATTAAACTTCAATTTTTTTTTTTCAAAACTCAAAAAACTTTACCAAGCTTAGTTTTATTTTCCTATTCTATCCTACTCTACTTTGAAAAAAGAAAAGATTTTTTTTCAATTATATGAGTTTTTCCAATGAAGCCATTTACTGATCAAAATCTCTAGTATGCTCACATTCAAATTTGAAAAAATATACCTCAATGTTCATTAGGATATGAGAGATCAATTGTACATTTGGATTATGTATAATTTGATATTATTGCAATTCCTCAAGAAATTCAATCTAAAATAAAGAGACATAATTCTATTCTATTGATCTGTAGAATGAAATTTACAATTTAGAACAGCATGCATAGACATGCAATAGGAAAAACCACAAATACATAGTGATTTCTAGAGGAACCCAACTAGGAAAAACCCCTCAAGCCTCTTTGCATTAATCAATTGAATAGAGAAATGATTCAATTGCTAGCTCCAGCTTTGAGCTCATCTTGCAAAACAATAACAATTATCTCTGCTCAATCACCAACTTTGGCCAACACTTAGCTAATTATTTGGTCATCAAGTCTCCTATTTCCTTACACAAATCCTGAGGAAATTAGCTCCTATTTTTTAGGAATTTCCTCCAAATTGATTGTGCAACTCCCAATGATTGTTCATTGATTGCATGCAAAACTTGTACACTCAAAACTAGTCTACAATTGATGTTGCACTGCCTTTCCATCTCCACCTCAATTAAGAAACTTGAATTCCTTGCATGTAATAGATATTTTTGGTTGATTGATTAGTTAACTGACAGATTTATGAGTTAGACTGTTATCCCACTGCACAATTGACCTTCAACTGACTCTAAAAATAGTTAGAGGCCATTTAACTGAATACAACTAAAAATAACTAAACTGGATTACTAAAATTTAGCAATCACATATGGATAATTGAACTCCAAGCCCTCTAACTCTAATTTACTGAGCTAACTAAGTGACAAGATCCATGTCACACTAGTTAACTAGCTCCAAGTTGTCCTGTTGATGTGGAAATTTGATTTACTCAATTTGACTAAGGCTAAAGTCAAATTTAACCTTTCTTGCTACATTTTTTCAGCAATCACTCTTAGAAAGAAAGGGATTTTCCACCACCCTATCTTGCACCTATGGAATTCGAATTTACCTTTTGACAATGCCTTTGTCAAGATGTCAGCATCTTTCTCCTCATTTGGAATGTACTATAGTAACATAATTATCCTCTGCATACAGTCCTGCAAATGATGATACTGGATATCAATGTGCTTAGACCTATCATGAAATATTGGATTCTTAGAGAGCTTAATGCAACTTTCGTTATCACAATATAACACTGTCAAATCCACCTCTTGATTAAATATTCCCACAAGTATTTTCCTCATCCAGATTGCTTCACATGTTGCTTGACTTGCAGCCATATATTCAACCTCTACTGAGTTGAGTGCCACAAACCTCTGCTTCTTGTTGTACCAGGAAATAGTTGCAGACCCAACACTGAAGATAACACTTGATGTACTTTTCTCGTCGGATGGACTCCCTACCCAATTTGCATTAGTGAAGCCTTACAACTTCACTTCCTTTGTCTGTTTGTACCATAATCCATATTGGGTAGTGCCTCTGAGGTATTGTAACACATCCTTTGATATTATGCAACCAACTCACAAAAAGATAAATCAACCACTTAAAAAATATCCCGTTCGAGGGGGAAACCTCCTTTACATTACATGAATGACCAATTCGAGGAGTCTAAGGTGTCACAATATAATCACAGCCAACATAATAATAATAATGTAAGGGCACAACAATAAAAATAGTGGGCTTTTATGGGGCACAATAATAACAATATGGGGACTAAATGGGCACAACAATAACAATAAGGGGGATACATTGACAATAACAATGAGGGAATATACTAGTATTACAAGGACCTAATATATGTTTCATTCCAATATAATTGGGTAGGCCTCATCATAGCTTGGCTAAGCTGGTTGACTACATATCACATGTTGGGTCGTGTGTTCACAAGATACATCAGTGAACCCAAAAGATTCCTATAAATGGTAGCATCAACTTCCTCACTAGAAGAAGCATACTCCTTCCTCTAGTTTGTAACTAGTGTTGTGTCCATGGGCTTAAAATCTTCATGTGCAATCTCTTAAGTATCTCGGTAGCATACTTTCCTTGAGACACAAACACTTCACCATCACCCTGCAATACTTCCAACTTGAGGAAGTAATGCATGAGACCCATATCTTTCATATCAATTTCCCTTGCAAGATCCTCTTTACAAGAGTGAATCAACTGCTCATCACCTGTCAATATTAAATCATCAACATACAAAAAAAGAATAAGAAACTTACCATCTACCATAATGTGATAAAGGTTCGCATCTGCTTCACTTTTGGTGAAGCCCAATCCATAGAGATAATTGTCGATCTGAGTGTACCATGCTTGGGGCGTCTCTTTGAGACCATGCAATGTTATCTTGAGTCTGCACACATGTGACTCTTGATCATATGTCTCAAGTCCTTTTGGCTACTCTATGTAAATTTCCTCCTCAACAACACCATTGAGAAAGGTGGTCTTGGGATCCATCTGGTGTATTTTCCACCCCATCTGCACAGTTAGTGCTAGAATGGATCTGATTCAGGAATATCTTGCAACTGGTGCAAAATTTTCATCATAGTCCACTCCCTTTATCTGAGAGTATCCTTTGGCCACAAATCTAGCCTTATATTTCTTGATGCTCCCATCCGATGCATGCTTCACTTTGTAGATCCTTCTTAAACCAATCATTGATTTCCCTTCTTGTCTCGGCACCACCTCCCATACACTTTTTCTCGTGATGGATTCATATTTTT
The DNA here is from genome assembly GCA_000404065.3 of Pinus taeda. Taxonomy (NCBI): domain Eukaryota; kingdom Viridiplantae; phylum Streptophyta; class Pinopsida; order Pinales; family Pinaceae; genus Pinus; species Pinus taeda. The sequence continues at coordinate 237 of APFE030467812.1, read as the reverse complement.
CCACCATGACATCAAACCAAACCGGCTGAGAAAATGCTTCCTCAAATGAGGAAGGATCCATCTCAATGAGCTCTGTCATGAGAGTGATATTTCTAGTGTACTTATCAGGTGACCTCCTCTACCTAAATTGTGATGTGGGGGCTCCCACATTTTCCCATGCATCCAACAACAATCTATCAACGTCTTTGGTTCTCTTTCCCTTCTCTGGAAGATTCTGGTTGAGTGGCTACCTCCACT
>APFE030467803.1:6801-19569 GCA_000404065.3 Pinus taeda | reverse complement strand
TTGGAGACGTGTATGAAGTTGCTACGCGATAGCAAGGTTGTGCAAGGACTACAAGAACTCATCACTAGATGTGCTAGGACCGTGCTAGGAGAACCGCGCGTAGTTGGAAGCTCGGGAAGCAATCGACACGAACAGGAAGAGAGATGAGATTAACTGCATAGATCGGGGAATATGAAATGGATCAATTGATTCTGGATCTAGGGTCGGACGTGAACGTCCTGCCAAAGCAGACATGGGAGTGCATGGGTAGGCCTCCTCTCCAATGGTCACCTATCCAATTGAGAATGGCAAATCAGTAAAAGATCATACCAAGGGGGGGATTGCAGGGAATTACAATCGATATTGAAGGCACAAACGTGTTGGTAGATTTCGAAGTAATAGAGATTGTGGATGACAGCAATGCATAGCCTGCGCTATTGGGAGTAGATTACGCCACTGACATGAATGGAGTGATAAATCTGAAGAAGTGCAAGATGATTTTTCAAAAAAAGTCATTGCGTGTAGTGGTACCTATAGACCCTACAAAAGGATCATGCTAGACAGAGCTGGTGCGTGACTATGACACTGATGATGATTTAGACTGCATCTACTAGATAACCACGCAAGAGCAGGATCAAGTGAACCCAACTGCGGATGGCCAAGTCTCTTGGGAGCGGAAAAGCTCCTGCACCTTGGACTCTGACAAAGAGATGGAACGATGGCAGAACCGGTTACACGAAGTAACCAAGCTCAATTGCAATGTGATGACGAGGTCGTTGCACTACGTAACGATAGAGATCAAGAATCTGCCTATGTATGACAAGTTGAGAAAGATAGATGACTTTTGGACCAAATTTGAAAAGGAGGTACTCGAGCCGCAACGTTTCGATGCACTGAAGTGGGTACTCCATGCTATGCCTGCACAATGGTGGGGTGCGCACTGACAAATTTTCGAGGATTGACATGAATGTAGAAGGATGATGCGCACACAGTACGAGGAGCTACCAAGGCGACTTACATATGACATTGTTGGACGAATCGGCCTATGCTCCCAATTGTCCAGGTGGATGTTGGCGTTTGGCGCGATAAGAAACTGGATCAGTAGGTAGGTGTGAGTAAGGCAATGGTGTGAACAACCCCTCCATTCGGAACTAAGAAGTATGGAAAGACCTAGTGCGTTGAAGGACATCCACGCAAAATACATTAGTAAAGTATGTGAAGTGCTCAACAAGGTCTATGGTGTGGAAAAAACTGATTAGAACCTGCACATACCAATGGTTCTATGGGCTTATAGGACCACGCACAAAAACTTGATGGCACAAGCACGTCCAAGGCTGGAATATGAGACAACCGCGAGAGCCCCCATGGAGCAACAAGTGCTTAGTCCACGTAGGATAGTGCCAGTAGCCATAATGACCCGTGGCACTTTGAAGGAAGGGATTGAGCAGCTGGAGGAAGCTGAATGCTTAGGATTTGAGGAAGAAGTCCAACAGGGAAATTTGAGGCTTCAAGACCTTGAGAAGGAAAGGGTGCGATTAAGGAGGAAGAGTGCGTTGATAGAAATGGAAGGCAAGAAAGTGGAAAGTGAAATAAAGAAATATTTTCTTAATAGGAAGATCAGGATGCCAAAGCAGGGTCCGATGGACCCCGTTGATAGGTTTGATGATTATCAACGCACATTAATCAGCCTGATGCCTTGGCTTGGACCACAAATTTCTAAGCAAATCAACTACGGTAGCGCATTGCCGATGGTAAAGTGCACACTGCCATCTGTAACAATGAATGGTTGGTATCTCCCTAGTAAAGTGATAGATGTTAGGGCGGGCGTTTACACAAGTGGTGCGCCCACCTGACTAGTTGAGAGAAGTAAAGTCTTAGCATTCTAGGTAGTTGAAAAGGAGTGCGAAACTATAAATTACTCTACCGGAAGACTGTGCGACGTAAGAGTTGCGCGCAGAAGCACAGAGTCACAAGGTTTGCTTCCGTGCACAGGGGACTGTACTACTGCGCTGGTTGGCTAGAAAGTGACGGTTGAAGTCACTATTCACGATGGGATGCTCAACTTGAGGACAAATGGAGTAGGCGATAGGCATTTAAGCCACGATTTATGGGCAAGATTTGGGGGAATTTACCGCCAAGGGAGCATTAATGAACCGGATGTGTGGGGAACGGTCGAATTCAAATTCAAAAGGTGCTATAAATTACAAAGGGCTGCCCAAAAAACAACACTTGGTCATTTGTGGTTTGAGCTATTGAGCCGAACCCTGGGTGATTTGTGTCATGAATTGATTGAGCTCGTATATTCGCAAGTGCTAGATTTCAGGATAGACATAATGGCCGCCTCCGAGGAAATTTTGGTAACCCCCGCACTAACCGCCAAAGAAGCCACGTAGACCCTGACTATGGGGGATGCACTAGAGGGCACTGGGACTTTGGTAGAAATCTTGAAATCACCGCGTACGCCAAGGCCCAAGAAGGACAAGAAAGCAGTGGTTCTTGTACGCATGTCCCCACAGAACCCATCGCGTGCCAAGTTAACCATGGAAGATAAGGGGAAAGTAGTTACCATGGAGTCGGATAAAGAAGAAATAGACCTAGAGGAGTTAATGGAGGAAGAAGATGTGGACGAAGGCATGGGGATGGAAGCTGAGCCCGCACCCACTTCAACAAAACTGCCCGCCTATGTCCCCCCATGAAAAGGAAAGGAGAAGGTAACAAAGGACTTGGACAATACCAAGAGCTCACTCTAAACCCCGCTCCTCCCAGATGGAATTATGTTTGAAGGTACACACCTAGGCTACGTGCCGAGCCTGAAATTCGAAGACTGCGACCTCATTGACCGCGACATGTTCCCTCATCTTATGACCAGAAAACTCATGAAGCAAAACACTGTGAGGGGGTGACAACATTAGAGCCGTGGAAATGGTTGCGCAGAGTGGAAAAGGTCGGGTTGCTGAACTTACTCTGGGTGCTGCATTTCCACCGCGACCCAATAACTATTTTCATCATCAAACAGTTAGTATGCCTTGTGCATGATGGGTGCGTATGGCTGGAGGAGCCCATCCCCGTCATGACAGAATTCTGGCTTTCGTGCAAAGGGGAGGACACCGCGGTAATATCGGAAGGAAAGAGCAGTGATTTGGCCATCACAGAGGCCATGAAGAAGAAGTACAAGTTGGAGAAAAATAAAAGGGGCTATGCCATCTCCAACATCATGGATAAAGTCTGCATAGCAACCTAGATACTGGCAGGGAAAAAGAAATGTGCAAGTGTCGCGCAGATGAGGTACCTTTGTTAGTGGTCACACTAGCTGACCAGTGCACGGAGGGGGTCCAGTTTAACTGTTCTGAATTCCTTTGTGCAGATTTTTTAGAGAATTGTTGTGAAGCCCATGAACAGGGTAAAACGTTTCACTATGCATGGTTGTTGCTATCCATAGTGCTCGTAGTTGTGGAATTATAGGAGGATAGTCAATTCCCGGTAATTGAGAGAGATTTACCGGAGGCCGTGAAGTACGCTTTGCTTTGGGCCACGAAGAATGCAGAAAGGGTTCGCAACTGCAAGATCTTCTGGGTGCTCATGGAGATGGACCTCAGGACGTGGATCAACCGTAAGCCGCAGTTGTCACCCATGGTCTACAATAGTCTGTAGAGCTTCGGAGAGCTGAAGGCAGATATGCATAACATCTATATCAAGGTGTGAAAGGACTCGATGAAGAAATGACCAAGTTTCAGTTGGAGTTGAACCTTTAGATCGCTGAGCTGTGGTTAAAGGCGCATCCATCCACTCCCCTAGAAGTCAGAGAACAGCGCGCTAGCGCTATCACAGCGGGATTGGAGGAAATTGGAGGTGCAGTACAAGACAACACCCTTATGTTGGAAGAATCACTGGGGGTCCTCACAACTCTGCAGGAGGACCCCAATATCTAGCGCTTGGAAACAGAGGCGCGACAACTCCAGCAACAATATGACAGTGTCCGAGGTACTACACAGATGGTGGTCTTGACTCAGAGGCTTGCGAGGATGTAGCAGACCAAGGCATTAATGAGCGCGATGAGTCGCTCTCGTGTTAGTTGATCTCATTGTTATTAAAATTCGTGCTTGATTGCGCTCTTTTGACCTTTCGTGCTTCGTGCTAAATGATGACTTGGAGGTTGCGTTTTACAGAATTATCATTTCATCGCTCTTCACGACACAAAATTAATGTGATGAGTCGCCGATTTTGATAATTTCGTAAGTCTTCCGTGTTGATCACACTTGTTATTTGTACATAAGTGCGATGATCACTCAAAAAAATAAAACTGCCCACCTTGCAGCGACTCCTCTTCGACTTCCAGCTTCAGTACTCAAGATCATATCTCATTCTTTGCTAGAACTCTATTGTCACAACTCTTACCACAATATCCCGTATACACATGAATAAATTTTTTTATAAGGTTTACTTCCCAACGAATATGTGTAAAGCTATATGAGGTTAATGGTTTAATTGACTTGCATTAATACAATACCCCATGATATCGTGCGGAAGGTGTACCAAATGATCTGGGAAGTACATGGTTTATAATTTTAATTTCAAGGCTTTTAATGTCAAACTGCCACCGTTTGCCATGTGGCTCACCTACTGCGCTTACCTATCCATGCGCGCTGGCGACTGTGACTGCTCTTTACTGTTCTGATCCGAGATCTGCACTTTGGGATCCGGAGACGGGATCCGATGGTGATGGGGGAGCTCTTGTCCATCGAACGATGGAGAGCTAATCCCGCTCTTCAAGGTTTATTGAGTTAGGGTTTGACATCCGCGGGGTATACCCTACCACCAAAGCATGCATTTGGAATTTCCGCCGCGGCTTCCCCGGGCGTCTTTCGACTTGCCTCTGGGTTTTACCGAGCTAGAGCCTTCTGTTACTCCGTCGAAATGTTCTTATGAAGGTATACAGTCTTTCGCTTCACTGAAATTTAGCATTATATTCAGACTTTGATACGGGTATACAGTCTATCAGTTTATTATCTATCCATGCTCTGATGCAGGTATACAGTCTATATAGAGAATACTCTTCCAACTACTTAGGGAGATTTGATATAAGCTTTGTATCTTTCGACTTAAGGCATCAGCCACTCGGTTTTCCTTCCCTTGCAAATGTTTAATATCGAAGTCAAAGGTGCTTAGGAAGTCCGCCCACTGAGCTTGTCTTGCGTTTAAAGTGGGCTGGCTGAAGTAATTAGTTAGACTATGGTGGTCAGTCAACAACAAAAACTTTCTTCCCATGAGGTAGTGCTGCCACATCTTCAAGTCATGTATAACAGCGGCCAGTTCCAAATCATAAGCAGAGTATTTTTGTTCATGTTCTTTTAACTTTCTTGATTCATAGGCAATCACTTTGCCTTCTTGCGTTAATACACCTCCCAACCCATCCCTGCTTGCATCCGTACATACCAAATATTCTTTGTCAGGATCAGCTATACTCAAGATAGGTGTTGTAGTAAGCAATTGTTTTAATTGTTTGAAGCTTCTCTAGCATTCGGGGGTCCATTGGAATGCTCTTCCCTTTTTCTGCAAAGATGTGATGGGGAATGCCACTTTGGAGAAATTTTTCACAAATCGTTTATAGTATCCGGCTAAACCCATAAAGGACCAGATATCCATGACATCCTTTGGTACAGGCCACTCCATTATAGCCTTTATCTTTTCAGGGTCTACTGCAATGCCCTCTTTGGTAATTACATGGCCTAAATACTGAATCTCCTCTTGGAAAAAGTCACATTTACTAAACTTGGCATATAGCTGGTTTTCTCGAAGGGTCTGCAGCACCATTCTAAGATGTTCCTGGTGCTCTTCGACCGTACGGGAATATATCAATATGTCGTCAATAAATATCAGCACAAACCGATCCAGGTATTGATGAAAAATACTATTCATTAAACACATGAAAGTGGCAGGGGCGTTAGTTAACCCAAAAGGTAATACCACAAACTCACAATGCCCATACCTTGTTCGGAAGGCAGTTTTAGCAATGTCCTCTTCTTTAATCCGGATCTGGTGGTAGCCTGACCGTAAGTCAATGTTAGAGAACACAGTTTCTCCTTTCACTTGATCGAAAAATTCGTCAATCTGTGGTAAGGGATACTTGTTTTTGATGGTCAGTTTGTTTAACTGACGATAATCAATACACATTCGGAGGGTTCCATCCTTTTTCTTGACGAACAATACTGGGGATCCCCAAGGCGACACACTAGGTCGAATGTAATTTTTATCTAATAATTCTTGCAGTTGCATCTTCAATTCTGTTAACATACTGGAGCTGCGCCTGGTATCAATTCGATAGTAAAATCTATATTTCTTTTTGGGGGTAATCCGGGAATTTCCTCCGGAAATACATCTACAAATTCTTGTACTACAGGAATGTTATCTAAGGTTGCTGCTTTGCCTTTAGAATCTGCAAAACCCACTTGTATAGCATACATCTGACACCCTTTTCGAATACATTTTGCCAGCTGAGTCGCGGTTATTGGTCGGATTTGCACTGGTCGTTGGATCCCTTGCGTTTCTTTTCTATGTCCATTTTGATCTTTATAATAAATAACTTTAGTTTTGCAATCAACTAACGACCAGTGTCTTTCCAACCAGTCCATTCCAATTAGAACATCATATGATCCGAGAGGAAGTACATTCAGATCTGCCACCACTGATTCTCCAGCTATTGTAAGCGAACAATCCTTAATTTTTGCTGTGACTCTCCTCTTGGCTCCTGTAGCTAGTTGTACCAGCCATGGGTTTTTAAATCTAACAGGCTGTAATTTACAACGCTCTACTATCTTGGGACTCACATAACTTAATGTAGCGCCTGGGTCAATTAAAACAGTTATAGTAAGGTCTGAAATCTTACCTTCAAATTCGACCATGGTGGGTTGATATTCCGCCTGGCAATCGTCCAAAGCTGCGTTAATTCTGGGTATGCTACGTCCAACTTCACCAACAGTTGAGGCTTCATGAATTTGGGACAGCTGTTCCATTCCTTTCTGTTGTGGGCAATTTTTAACATAGTGTGGTCCCCCACAACCCCAGCACTGTACCTGGGGTCTGGCCGTCCCCTCACTGTCCATTCTTACATGCTGTTCATTGATTTTTGGTTCATTTGATGTCTTAAACTTGGTTGCAGTTCTGGTTACATTTCTATTATTTGGTCCCTTTCCAAATCCTTTGCCACTGCGACTACCTTTATTTAGACCATTTGACTTGAAGCCTTTCCTTTCATTCCATTTCTTGCTAGAAGTCTCTCCTTTTTGCTTGCTTTGTTGATAACAAATTCTGGCTTTACGAATGACCTCGTCCATTGACTTAGGATTATAGAATTCAATCCTTTCCTGCATGTATGGAGGCAGGCTGCTAACAAAACGTTGCACTTTTTCTTTTTCTTCCCTTATATATGGCACATAACGGAGCAAGGAGGTGAAGCGAGTAATAAATTCATCCATCGTCTGCTGTCCCAACCGCAGATCATGGAACTCTCGCACTTTTTCATCATAAAAACGTTCAGTTAAATATTTAAAGTACCATTGGAAATTTTCCCAAGTGATCGTTTGTTCCGTCAGTCCCTTCACTATCTTGACTTCCTCCCACCATAAGGTGGCCTTCCCTTGCAGTTGGAAAATAGCCAACCGGGCTTTAAGGTTATGGTCGTACTCGTATAGTTGAAAATACTTATTCATATTAATCGACCATGTTTCTGCCGCTTCTTCCTGTTCTCCGTCAAAATGTGGTGGCTTAATTTTGCGGAATTCTCCTTGTAACTCCATCCTTTGTCTCTTTGAGGTTTGCTGCTCCAATGCATTATCAGAACGCTCCTCTTGTTCTTCAGATCTCTCAGGTGGTATATGATGATTCTGTTCCTCTGACATCCGCTGTTGTTCTGCACTAGGATTAATTGGCAGTTGATTCTGTCTCTCAGACAGACTTTTTAAAATCCTTTCCTGTTCTATTGTCAGTCGTGCATTGTCTTCTCGTAATCGAGCCATTTCCCTTTTAAGTTCTTGCACTGTTTCCAAGATTGCTTGATTGGTAACTCTGGCTTCTTCCCCGAGTTGTACCCATAGTTCTGGGTTAATTTCTGGATCATGGGTCCCTTGTCCCACTGTGTACCTATGAGATGTACTATCTGCTCTTCTCATGTTGTAATTACTTGGCTTCTGTTCCTGAGCTTGTTCATAATTTAAGTAGCAGAATAACGAACATTAGCATGTCAATGGCAATAATTATATATATTATTTCTATATCTGATAATTTCACATGAACATTACTATTATTCATCAAAATTTTGCATTTATATTGTTTTGTTTTCCTAGAGGCCTCAGTTTTGTAACTGGGCTCTGATACCATATGTTACAACTCTTACCACAATATCCCATATACACACGAATAATTTTTTTTATAAGGTTTACTTCCCAACGAATATGTGTAAAGCTATATGAGGTTAATGGTTTAATTGACTTGCATTAATACAATACCCCATGATATCGTGCGGAAGGTGTACCAAATGATCTGGGAAGTACACGGTTTATAATTTTAATTTCAAGGCTTTTAATGTCAAACTGCAACCTTTTGCCATGTGGCTCACCTACCGCGCTTACCTATCCATGCGCGCTGGCGATTACGACTGCTCTTTACTATTATGATCCGAGATCTGCACTTTGGGATCCGGAGACGGGATCTGACGGTGATGAGGGAGCTCTTGTCCATCGAACGATGGAGAGCTAATCCTGCTCTTCAAGGTTTATTGAGTTAGGGTTTGACATCCACGGGTTATACCCTGTCGCCAAAGCATGCATTTGGCATTTCCGCTGCGGCTTCCCCGGGTGTCTTTCGACTTGCCTCTGGGTTTTACCGAGCTGGAGCCTCTGTTACTCCGTCAAAATTTTCTTATGAAGGTATACAGTCTTTCGCTTTACTGAAATTTAGCATTATATTCAGACTTTGATACAGGTATACAGTCTATCAGTTTATTATCTATCCATGTTGTGATGCAGGTATACAGTCTATCGCTTATTGACTATTTAGCATTATATTTATATATCCATGCTCTTTACAGGTATACAGTCTATCGCTTATTGTCTATTTAGCATTATATATATATCCATGGCGATGGCAGTGACTCTTCTACTGCATGGCGCAGGCCTTATGTTCGTTTGGTGTCTGTCGACTCGTCCCCCTCCGTGCGTTGTTCCAGGTTGTTTCACCTGTTCCTTCAGGCTCGAGCCGAGGTATGGCCGATACCGGCGACCTCTGATTTGCTTTTTGTTTGTTTACAGATTATTTTCCTTTAGGATAACCCAGGTTCGCTAACGGGCCTGTTTGTCGTATTACAGATGGGTTACACGTAGCCATGATGGAGAAGTGATAACCAGTCCTTCCGGCTCGTCGCTTTCAGGTGAGTCAATTTGTTTTATTGGGCATTCAACTATGCATCAAGGTGTCGGTTCCAAGGTTGACCTCGCCGTTTGCTGGCAGGTTCCACCATTTGCTGTTGAAGCCCTCAGTTATTCTGCCGTGGTTCCAACAATTTATTCCCGTCCTGGGTTCTTGTATTTAACTGTTTGGATATTGCTACATTGCCCTTGTTGCTCATGGATTTTCATCCATGGTTGTAAATGATACATGACATTGACCGCCCTTAAGCGAGTCACAATGTACAGGCTGATAAATTAGTATTAAGATTTTAGTTTTATATTGATATCGAACTGTACCCACTTCTAGGTTTTCTATTTTATATACAAACTTGTTTTATGGCGCATTACCATTTCTTCCTATGTGTTTTTAGAAGTGCTTCCATCTCTGTAGTTTAATTTCGAGCTGGGTCATGAACCCGTAGATGGTATTCTCATGGGTTCGCCCTCACAGGCTCAGAACAGTTTTGATTCACCCAACAAGGGTTTATTTCTCGTGATGTTAACTATCATTTTCTGAGTGGTTATTATGTAATTTATACGTGCTTGGTTAATGCACACTTGCATGGTATTTTTTTGATGATTATTTCACTACAGGCTCCTTTGCATTCATTTACCAACAGTTGGTTTGTCTGGGTTTTACTAATACCCGCGTATGGATCTCTTACAATATTCTGGGTTATCGCTCTTTCTTTTCTTTTGTTAACGGTATTTGAGGACACCGCCCTCATGAGGGATGAATGCTAATGTCTCATGATTCTTACGGCATTTAGATTTTAGTCATGATATTCAAGCAACTCTGCCACAGAAGTTTGCAGCATAATACCATTATGTATAATATAACTTCAAGTTTTACTATATGAGTTACTTATCTTGAGAAATGTTACTAAAGTTCTTGTTCACGGGTGCATGTATAAAATAAAGGTTTCCTTCTGTCTTTCAGTTACAGTTTTCCTACTCTGTCTGTTGAGTTAATAAACAGTCTGGCATGTTCTCTTATTTAGCTCCATTTGAGACCATCGATATTCTTCATAAATGTTTTTAGTGTTATTTGTCGCTCACAGCCTGCTGGTTACCCTCCTATTACAGAGGAGTTACCTCCGGCTAGCGAATAATTAAGATCATTCTACATTGTTTGACCTTAATGCAGTAGTTCCTGAGTTCATTCTTTTCCTTGTTTATATCACAGAATACTGTTAAGTCTTTTGCTCACTTAACTAAACGATACAAACATAATAACTGTACAAAATCCATAGTCATACTTACCTGAGAAATTTGTCCTTAGGCCTCCACACCTTTCCAGGTTTTAGAAACAGGGAATTGTCCCTTGCTTGTCGATCCTCCCAACCATGAGACTAATTGCTAGAATTATGTCTCCCCCCAAGCTCATTGCCAGACCACTGTCTTCAGCAATTTCTTTAATGCACAGCATGTGCCATGTTATTTGATCGCTACCAGAGGTAACATGCCTGTTTTTCCTTTTCTCCCATCTATTCCCAAATAGCCCGGATTTCCCATCCTTTCTAAGGAAGGAGTAAAAACAGTTAGGGTTCTCCCCCTTCTTGACAACTGGTTTTTTTTTTTAAAGAAAAGAAACATTATCATTAAGAAAATAACTTCCTTGCTCGAAGTTACTGAATGTAATTTTCTTTTATTCATGCTCAAGTTTTATTACACAAAGTAATAACAATCTTTATCCCAATAACATATATATGTTTTTTTTTTAAGAAAACAAGGAAGTAATTTTATTAATTACCGGGGTCATTACATCTATGTTCACAAAAAAAATTAAAGTGTTGCTCTCTTTGGAGGCTTATGCAACCTCACGCTCTTATAGCATGACAAAGAATGCAAAGGCTCTGAAATACACAGAAAAAGAACTACATAATATACAAGACAACAAACAACAAGAAATGACTACAGATACACACAGAAAAAGAACTATATAATAGACAAGAAAACAAACAACACGAAATGACTACAGAAAATTCTGACTAAACTCAAGTGAAACAAAACCAACTATGACCACCTGGGAAATAGTAAAAGTAAATATCTCAACAAAATTGGAGTAACATGTTATTGGTGAACTTTAATCAAAGCATGTCCTTCACGTTTCCACGTCAATCACTAAAATACATTTTCATAGTACGTTAAGTTTTCTTAAACTACACTCTAGTCAAATAGGAAGACGAATGGAAAGTTCAAACAGATACTTTTCTATAACGTATTTTTCTACGGGTTAACTGGTAAAGCAAGTCATCATTCATTTTCATTCATAAAATTTTCATACTTCTCTAGAATGTACTTCCCTCAGTCAACGCGATTACAATTGAATTATTTGCAATTGGACTATTCTTGTATTACCTACCGCTAAGCTACACTCTAGTCTAACCTATCAAATAGGAAGACGAATGGAAACTTCAAACACAGACTTTTCTATAACGTACCTTTCTTCGTGTTGCTTGGTAAAGCAAGTAGGAAGTCATCACTTTTCTATAACGTACCTTTCTTCGTGTTGCTTGGTAAAGCAAGTAGCAAGTCATCGTTCATCTTCATTCATAAAAATTTTCTTACCTGTTGACTGATTATGCAGGTCAAGATCATTCCTCTTCGTTTCATAAGGTTTTCATTATTATAAACCACATGGAAAGAAATATGGTAAACAAGTGAAGGTCTCTCTTGATTTTCATACATCCAAAACTAAACATCAGGTGCGAAGGACATGCAATTCGGACGAGTAAAATGAGTAAAGTCAATCCATATTTTCACTTCGAAAATGAGGTCCACGCAAAATTTTCAATCGATATTAATTTCTTTACAGTATCACCAATTTATCGTGCTGTAACATTTGATACCTCTCTTGGCATTTTACACTCATCAGGTTTGGTGGGTTTGTTTTTATTTTTATTTTTTAATTTTACTGTTCCAATATTAAACATAACTTTTTTTTATAGGAATAAGTTTTAGGAATTTTATTTGAATTATTAATAATTATTAGGTAAATAATAGAGATTTAACTAGTTAGAATAGAAAATTGTGACTTATCTTGAAACAAGTTATGATCTAAATGTTATATAGTTTACCAACCATGGCAAAATTACTCTGCAGAGGTTGAATCTTATTAATTATTGATAATTAAATTAAAAGATTAGAATTTTTATTTTTAAATAGACATTATCAATGTAATTGCCCCTAGAGGGGGTCTACACTCCAGTATGGGGGTAGATCTCACATAAAAATATAAACATGTAAACATGTGGTTGAATATTATTAATTATTGATAATTAAATTAAAAGATTAGAATTTTTATTTTAAAATACACATTATAAATGTAATTGCGCCCACAGGGGCT